>WOGO01006636.1:0-11646 GCA_015342085.1 Leptinotarsa defecta | reverse complement strand
AGTTTCACAATATTGCCTATCTAAATATATTTACAATGTGTCTTTTTGTGGTAATCAGTAAACCCAACAGAATTATTTCAACGAGCTAACAATATTGTGAAACTAATTTTATATAGCTGAAATATATTACAGCTATATATAGCTGTAACATTTAAACATACATAGTGGTGTATAATTTTTCGCTTTTTTTTGTAATTGTAATATGAACTCTAGCTAAACAATCAGCACTAGGAACCCAACAATATATAACCTCTTTGCAAATAGGAAGTGGACTCGGAAAAAATAAAATGTGAACTCTGTCTCAATATCAACTGGTTAGAAAAAAAAACAAACACCTCTGTGGGTGGTTCACGGTTAACTATAGGTTCCGTTGACCCGAGGTTTCTTCAACACCAACACTTTTATTTTAAACATCCCTCTACCCAATACCGGCTTACGATTTCACTACACCGATTTTTCTTAAATGTCGCACTAGGCGCTTTGACAAAATAACTCCCCTATTTAGGCTACTTTCCTCAGCCTCGAAGGCTGAGGGATGAGACACCCGATCTCGTCTCGAAGGGATCCGGTAACTGACTTTTTCTGTGTCTTGCAAAAACCTCCCGAGCCCTCGCGTCAGCAACGCTAGCCACAAAAACCTCATCTCATCAACCTTTCCAAGCGTATGATCATCGGCAGGATGTAATATATTCATTTGTTTAGTCTAGCCCAACTTGAACATGACCACAACGACGCTCGAAGGTCCGACAGTCATGAAGTAGTTCAAGCGCTTTTTCAACTAGAAAAACATCGACACCGAAGAAACGGGTGATGGACCTCGATCTCCATGAATGAAATAATATTTCAAGTTAACCATCGCAATGGCAGTTATTACAGTTTTCTGATTAAGCGATTTTGCTACCTCAATTGTCTAGTTGTTAATGACTTTGCCTCTATTCTGTTGAAGTATTGTCGTCGTTTTTACCAAATACGGGAAATACTCGATTAGTTATCTGGCTTGTTGAGTGTTTGTTAGATATTATTTAGCTGGCCTTGCCGATATATTGTCGGCTGCAGATCTAACGTGCGATATTGTATACCCCTTGATTTCTGTTGGGAGACAGTGTCACACTATTTTTGATTGTGCTGCAAATCATATTCATGTTTGCCGGTGTTGGTTTTTCTGGGAAATCTTGTTATTGTTTTTATGGCTTTTCAATTGTTTTCGATCCATATTCATTTTTTTAAAAGGTCTTTCGAGGTTTCCTCTGGTTCTGTTTCCTTGTTTGGATAATCAGAGTCCGAATCTCTAACATAATTCAGTGTTATGAACTTTCTGGCTGGAATTGGTTCTGTGGAAACTAATATAATAATAGACTTTTATTCACAATTGATCCAATTGAAACTCACAAGGTATTTATTTTCTATTCATTCTGTTTTCTCTTATTTGCAAAGTAATGAGAGCGCGTTGAAGATAATTTCAGATAATTCAACTAAAATAGGCAACTTTGCCAAATAATCGGTTTTGTATCTGAAACAGTGACGCAAACATATTGTACTTGAATGAAAAATATAAAACAACTTCTTTGTCGTGAATGAAAAAGAAATGCTAATTTTTTAAATTATTCCAATTTGACAGTGAACCCTACTGATACGTGTTATTGGAAGAGAAATAAAATTCATTTCTGAATAGTGTGTGAATGTTTGAAAATGATTGACAGTGTTTCATGATGGATTTCATTATCTTATATTATATAAAAATGTTTTGAAATCCCTGAAAGAACCAATACAAATAAAATATTAAAAAGAATAGCTGAAAATAACAATTATATTAAGCAAAAAACCCTGGAATGAAATTACAGTGAAATAAAACACAAGTAAAAAGTAAAACCAACAAAAAATAAAAGATTAAGGGATTCCAAGCCAAGTTACTTCACGACGTTTCGATTGTTAGTATCCACAATCGTCTTCGGGCGATGACTCGACTAATTCCTGTGTATGATTTCTGTTTGAGACTATTCAATATTACGTTGATAGGAATCAGGAATAGCATGCTCTGCTATTCCTGATTTGCGGGTTTTTCCCCGCCGCTTTGTTTCTTGTGCTTCGCAATGCGAACTTTCAATAGCCTCTTAGTTTCACGATATATGATTTCCGCACTCACATGGTATCCGTAAATGCAATTCTTGGAATCGCAGTCCGCGTTTGGTGGGCTGGTTTTCGTGAGGCTGCTACAGATTTCCAGATCTAAAGCAGGTTCTGATATCGCACTTGGACCCAATTCTTCTTATCTTTTCCGAAAATCCTGTGATATAGGGAAGTGCAAAAAACTGGTTGTGACGGCTTCTCTTCCTTGCTTCCGTGCTTTTCTTTTTGCTACAGTCTGTTCCACCATCCTGCCATTCCATTGAAGATCATTTTTGATGATGTCTAGATCCTACTTTAGATCTTCCGTCGTATTACAGAGCTCGAAAGCACGGTCTAATAGGTCATCAGTCGATTGATGGCAGTTGGATTCGTGATGGTTCAGTGGGTTTTCGCTATACTCAGTGTCGGTCCTCTTTACAAAAACATTCAAAAATGGCAATTCGTTGTGGACGTCCTTCTCCATTGTGATACGTTGACGACATCTTCATAATATGGAACCATGGTAATACTGAACTAGACGCCTTTCTGAAATACCGTAAGACCTTCCATTTCAAGACGTATTAGTGAAGAAGACTGACACTAAGTGGAAAATATCTGTATACCAAAAACCCACTCACATTGAAGGGTATCTGAACCACGAATCCAACCAACATCAATATACTAAAAGACTCTATTAGACTGTGCTTTCGGGCTCTGTAATACGAAGGAAGGTCTCGAGAAGGAAATAGACATCATCAAAATGATCTTCAACGGAATCGCTACTCCAAAGCGATGGTGGAACAGAATTTGGCAAAAAGACAACAAGAGCCTCGCAACGAAGAGAAGCCGTCACAACCAATACTTGCACTTGCCCACATCAGAGTGAAGTAACTTGGCTTGGAATCCCTTGATCTTTTATTTTTTGTTTGTTTTACTTTTTACTTGTGTTTTATTTCAATGTAATTTCACTCCAGGGTTTTTTTGCTTAATATAATTGTTATTTTCAGCTATTCTTTTCAATTCATCATTTGTATTGGTTCTCTCAGAGATGACAAATCATTTTATATAATATTAGATAATAATCGGCATGACCGATTACGTAAATATGTGAAAATTTAGACTATTTGAATTGGGTACCATCACATGATACGGCACCGCAGTTACGGTAAAAAACAATTTGGTGTACCAGTAATGAAGCCGGATCAAACATAAAAAATAACGGCCATCCATTTCTAAACTGACATGTTACGTTTTTTTTGCATCTGATGAAATATTTGTTTCCACGCCATTTTTTCCTAAAAACAATGGGAAAGACTCGATTTTCAAAACAAAACAGTGCAGTTTTATAATAATCCGAAATCGAGGTCCACGTTTATTGCTCACATAGCCATGAATAAAATGCATAAATCGGAATTGGAAAATAATGAATTTGAACGGGATACACTCGATAATATTTTGACGTTGAAATCACAGGCAAATGGGTCTGGTGAATAACAGATTTTCATATATCGACACACGAGATCTAAAATCATGTACATTACATCTGATCAGCAGCCAGTCGAATTGAATGTGGTCTATTATATTTGATGTCAATATAAAAAAAATTAAGAAAGTAATCAGGTATGAAGGGTACCTGGGTCTTCCACTATTCAATAATAAAAAAAATCGAGGAAAAAAATGGCGAAATTGTGTTCAACTTGTTACAAAAGAAGAAGACAACATATATTGAAATTGGACCATTTAGTTGAAGAAATTATAGAACCTTCAGTTATAACATTCGACGAAGATTCATCTGATGATGAACGTCATAATTTTTGCTTGTACTTAATATCTTATTAAATAAACATACCCATTATGTAAATATTTCGAATTGAAATGTTATAACAATAATAATTGTATATGAAGAAATTAACTTAGGTTTCAGTCTTAACAAGTATTTCTGATTAAATGCCCAAACGCTCGCTACTGCTGCTAATAAAACGATCCGAAATCTCATGGAATCTTTAATTTGTGATACAAAAATTAGATGGACCTGGTGAAGTTCTATAAATTCGTCTATATTAGCTACAACAAATCATAACGAAATCACAACATTTTGTTTGAGCACCATATTAGCGTTTTGTATTCATGATGAGCATTTATCACTTTTTACTGTTAGGACTATATACAAATTCATAATGGCAAATTCTATTCTTAATGAGAAATCCCCTAGCAACAATGACTGAACACGCTGTAAGTGGAAGGAATATAAGTAATTGCTATTTTTTTGAAAATTTATTTCGAACTAACTCATGCAGTGGGGATTTGTGGCAATAGTCCTGGTACTGGTTTCTAGATGTTGCTGTATTTCATGAAGTACATGAGTTCTAACTGTTATAGGTTTCCAGCTTCAGAAAAATTGTTGCATGAAGCACTAGACGATTATAATATTTGCCATTGCAAATACATTGAGCTCCAGAAGCATTACCTTCGGACAGTCCATATGCAAGATACATGTCAGCCATTTCATGATTAGTGTGAACCATTATTCAATTAAAACAAGAAACAATTCTGTACGTTGTCACGACAATAAATGTAATTTGATAAATGGCAAACATGGCAAACGTAGCAAACAATAACTTTTTCAATGCATCTGCTTTTCATGTTTTCAAATAAAGCAAGCTAAGAAAACAAATCAAGGAATAAGAAAGTTCAATTCCTAGATATTTTACTCAACATAAACTGAAATGTTATAGAAAACGTTAATGGCGTACATTTTTAGGTCGATATTGTTGGCTGATCTGTATCTCATGCCAGATTGGATAGATATTAGATCTAATGAAAGTTAAATAATAATGATAGTGATGAATGGTATTTATTCAGCATGTATAATCAATATAAAAAAATAGCAGAATGTATCTTAAAATAATGTATGAAGACACGTCAGAGATTCAGCCTGAGCTATTTTTCAACTCAACGAAAAAGAAACACACACAATTATACGTACGGACCACTGTATGTATAAATATAACAAAAATGATAATAACGTTGAGGATTGTATAAATAGCTGACAATTAGATAAGTTGCGTTTGGAGAATAGCCAAAAAAAGCAGGTTTCTACATTACAGACAATGGTTAAGTGTGTCTGTCGAAAACTTTGCCAAAGTCAAGAAATATCAAGTCCAATTCGTGAAAAAAACATCGGTTATGGAAAAAAATGCAACTGTAGTGCCATAATCAGTGCGAAAGCCAGATTGAACATCAATATTTCAAGTGTGATTCTCGATTAATTCCAGCAGAGCAATTTTAACTCTTTGGAGAGGGGTGAAAGAATATTTATCGGCCTCAGATCCGAGAATTCGAAAGGAGTGTGGCATTTTATCCACGCCACATTACTGAAATTACCATTGCCAAATTTGAATATTACTGAAAGTTTCATCTCAATTCCAAACGGTTATTTTTAATATCTCGATACGTATTTCAGTCTTCAAGTGATCATTTTAACAATTTGATGTTGGGCTAAAACTCCAGTAATATTCAGTACATTACCAAAGATTGCCAAATTTAATCAAAAACAGATGAGTGATATTTACAATATCACATATGTACAAAATATGTTTATTTTAACTTTTTTTATAAAATTAACTCCTAAACTTTCTATCGCAATTATAAAACATCCTGTATATAAACCTGTCTACCAAGTTCTTGAACACTTATTTTTATATTATTGAAATATTCAATAGCAAATACTGATTGAAATTTTTTATTAGTCCCCGATTCTGTGATCATTCATCACAATTTCATGAAGTTTCACATGCATTTTATTTCCTTTTTATGTGTACGTCTAAGAGACGACTCTGTTCTTCTAAGGTAGAAAAGTATTGTTCAGTACGAATAATTAGGCCAAAATGACATTGAAAAATCTGAGATAGCAAGCTGGATGAGAGGACGGACGATATGATAAATCAGGAGATTACTTTCAAACGTTATTTTCTTCTAGTCCCTGGGCATTTTGAAGGGAGTCCGGGGATTTGTAGTAGGGCTGATATTAAGGAGGGTAAAGCCTTCTTAGTGGCTCAAGTTATCATGGCTTTTGTTACCATCCATTTGAGGATTATAAGGGAAAAAGTATGAAAAATTTCATAAACTTCGTTACATGAAAACTAACTGGTGAATTATGCAGAAGGAGTAATAGTAATTGGAGGGCGGAATATTTTCAAATGAAAAACAAATGATTCCTGACTCACTAACTTGAAACTGCGAAACAATGGGCGACATTGTTGAGAAAAAAAATTGATGGAGGTATTTCCTTGATGATCCTGATAATTTCTGGAAATCATATGTAAATTGTTGATATTCAAGGAAGAGTTTGAATAGAAGGAATGTTGTCTCATGTTCGTGAGGTTATGTGACTCAGTGAATGCGGCTATTTATGTATCGAGGAGAAATACATATACATACTAGAAAATAAATATTTCTGAATAAAATCTCGAAATATTTTTAAGTGCGTTTATATCTCTTCTCGATACAGCATTCAGACGTGGCAATTCATTTTTCATTTCGGTCTCTTGGATCTCTTTATCGAATTACATATTTATTTGAGACGTTTCAGTATAGTTAGGGTTCAGTTAGTGTATTTATTATAATATCAAATTGATCCTGTAAATTTGTGTAGAAGCATTCGTGCAAAATTTTTATATTTGACAGTATGTAATTGAAATTGTGGAAATGATGCATACCTGAGACCTGAGAGTCACATATTTATTCAATAATAATCACACCCAGATGTAATTTCATGGCTGTCGGTTTTATCGCTATTGGAAAGAAGCGTTTGCTCGTTGTTTTCGAGGCCTAGCCTTCAATTTCTTATCATTTCATCGGTGTGAAAGAAAAAATCAACATAAAAATTATTGTAAATAAAGAAGTAAGACCAAAATATAATTTCAACTTCGATGAAATGCAAATAAAAGATATAAAAAGACATCTGCACGAAAAAAAATTCAGTGGAATTGTATAATTTTTTCCACCAAACAACTAAAGCTTTTATGCAATAGGCACTTTTGATTGTTTTCAAATGGCAATAAATGCTCGTTATGCTACAATTTACAGTATTCTGGAGGATTTTTATCAATAATTACAATACATAATTGGATGTTGAATTCGGACTAGAAAAGGCTTTTTTTAATTGAATACATATTTTGAAATAAATTCGAGAAATATTAATTTCCCCCTACTACCTACGCAGTGGAATGTCGTAAACAACTTCTTCCTCGCCTAATACCACGCTGGATATTGAATTATATCCGACAAATATTTTTGATAGATTCCTCACAGAGGTTAGTCTCGCATATGTATTTTAAAGGACAAAACACAAGCACTACAGGAAAATCCTTAAGGCGCTCTCAGAGCGGTGCCTGTGCGGAAGTAGCGATTCACAATGGATTTGAATCGCTGGAGATTAAATCCATTTGGAAAACGTCCTCAGGAAGTTCATTCTACATAAACGCAGTTCTTCAAATCGAAGAGTTCTTAAACAGTGAAGTTCGAGGTGTACTGAGTTGAACCTCAAAACGATGAGGAGCTACAGTCCGCCGTGTATTTATGATATGTACCGCTCTTGGTGGAATCAAATGTTCCAAGTCACCTTTCACCTCCCGTGAAAATATCTATAGAAGAGAGACAAATCGCCAACCTTTCTTTGATGTTCCAGGCTATCAAATTTGCACGTGATGTTATCGCCTTCAATCAGGCGGATAATAATAATAATAAACGACTTTATTGCTTACATACATAGAACAAAAAAAAATACACATATGATATGAATTTGGCCCAAAGCAGAAGGCGAAGTTCAGTTTATAATATGATATAAAATCAGCTCATAAACTGTTCTTCCAGTGATATGGTGCTGCAGGTTTTTCCGGGGTTTCCTGCAGCTGAAACAGCAAATGCGCCACTGGAATCTATGAAGAAGTCCCGGAGCACCAATCAATTTTTGTTGTTTCATAATTTCATGATTTGTATATATACATATTTTCTATCAAATATAATTTAGTAGTAGTAAGTAGTAGTAGGTTAACCGTTTGCCCGGATATTCAAAGATTGCTTGATTAACGCGCCACTGGGAAATTATTGCAGACAAGACCTTCACATCACTTACGTGCTGTCATTTCCCGACTATATGTATGGATGAATACCCATGAGAAGGTAGTAGTTATTTAATAGTTACCATATAATATTTATATTTTTATACATATCTGTAAAAAATTAAGTATGCTCTGCTCGCTCCAACTGGAAATAATTCTAGGTGTTAGACTGATAATGCTGTACTAAGTGGTTCTGCTTTTATTATTAGTAGGAATGAAATTAAAAAAAATAAAACAAATTTTAAATAATCATATGGACGAGATCTGACGCCCCATGCGCAACGGAAAAGTATGTGGCAGGTCAGTATCTTAGCAAATTGTCACCAGTGTATCTAAGGTGACAAATGACCTTTCAGGCAAATATTTCCAAAATAAAAATTCATTCCCATCCTCTGGAAGACCAGTAAGAATTTTCAACGATCAATTTTAGTGAACCGAGAGAATGAGGTTAGTATTTTTTTTTTTGAAAAAAGATTTGTCTGTGATATGCTCAACTTGAACAAACTTTTGCTGACATGAATTACTATTTTATTTAGAGATTTTCAATTTTTGCATATACATAGCATGGATGTATTTCGCATAAAAAATGGTAGTTCAAAGCGAAGTTGCGATTTTGACCGCTAAGCTGTGTCATATAATAAATATAGGAATCACACGTTAAAAGGTGAGACCTCGTTAATCCTTAGCTCGCACAAGTTTCGACTTTTGAGGGTTGTCGTACACAGGGGGGCGACAGCTGATTAGCATGAAAGCAGATTTTAAACAGATGTTTAAACAGATACTCATATTAGACAGAGTGGGCAAAATCAGACACTTTTGAAAGAAAACTCCTGTTTTTTCTAACTAGATAGATGAAAACTGATGGCTGTGTCTCAGGGTCAACTTTTATGACAAAATTACTGGTGAAAACCGCATATCGATATCTATCATCTATCGTGCATTTTCAAAAAGTTGCTGTAACTTTTTCCCTGTCAAAAATTTCTTGTGTCTATGAAAATATTTCTAGATCACTTTTTTACATAGATTTCAGTGGTGTGAAAAACTTATTTTTTTCAAATGAGGTATCAATGGTTATTGATGGAAAACTATTTTTTATGAGACACCCTGTATATTTCTGCATATTTCAATGGAACTCATTACCTTTTCAAAAATGTAGAACACTGATGTTTTGCTAGAGTCATCTTTGAAATACAGAGCTTTGAGGTTTTTTCATGTAGACTTTTAAACTCACACTTTGATCATGTATGCTTTAGATGACGCGGCGATAAAACAGAAAGACATTGTTCAGTAGTAGCTATCAAATGTTGAGAAAGTTCTCCCTCCACAACATCCACGCATACTTTCAATAAAACTTTCAATTTATACTATATTTACTACTAATAAACGAAATTTCAACAATAAAATAATAATGATGACGAACAAACAATGAAATATATTTTTTCAGAGAAGGTGTTCGGAACATCTACTAGTTTCTCCTACACACATACGACACCTTTTCTGAAAGTTTTTTGCTGAATTAATTAGTCCAATAGGAGTGAGAGAAGCGAACTTTGCATCACTGTCGCTTCCAATTCGTATCAAGAATTGGTCAGCAATTCAAAAATAAGATCTTTCAATCTTCCCAGAGGTAAAAGTCCATAGGCGTTAGGTCCGATGACCTGGCTGGCCAACGGTTGGGTCCTTGGTTGGCTATCCAATTATTACCAAAATGTGCAACCGAAAAATTGGTTACAATTGCAGTGTTGTGAAGCGAAGCCGCGTCTTGTTGAAAATATATTTTTCTGAACTCTATTAGTGGCAAGTCATGAACAAGGGGTTCAACATTTTGCCTTAAAATTTCTAAATACCTCTGAGATATGAGAGTGCCATTATAAATGAACGGGCCGGTAATTCTACCTCTGAAAATACCTGCCCACACACTAAATCTAAATCTTCCTTGACTTCTCTGCTCCAC
Source organism: Leptinotarsa defecta (assembly GCA_015342085.1). Classification (NCBI taxonomy): domain Eukaryota; kingdom Metazoa; phylum Arthropoda; class Insecta; order Coleoptera; family Chrysomelidae; genus Leptinotarsa; species Leptinotarsa defecta. Next base: position 1,464 of record WOGO01006636.1, on the reverse strand, counting down.
AATAGAATGAGGATTTTGTTGTGACCAAATAAAGAATTTTTGGAAAGATAATTTTAAGCTCCATTAAAATATGCAGGAATATACAGGGTGTCTCATAAAAACAGTTTTCCATCAATAACTATTGATATCTCATTTGAAATAATAAGTTTTTCACACCATTTATGTTTTTTACCAATTTTATTGGTAACTGTTGTTTCTGCAGTTTCGTCCTATAAGGACATTTTCAAACTCATACATTAAACATATATGTATGAGTTCGAAAATATCCTTGCAGGAATAAACTGCAGTAACGTTAGTAAAAAATAAAAGTGGTAAAAAACATAAAAAGTTTCAATTCTCTTTTGTTCATTATGATTTCCTACCACGTAGTAACGGCTACATCGATTTGTTCTCATAGAAACAAGAGATTTTTGACAGGAAAAAAGTACAGCAACTTTTCGAAAATATACATTTTCGAAGAACATGCTGTAACTTAAAAACGATGATAGATATCGAAATGCGGTTTGTCATAAAATTTGACCCATACAGCTATCTGTTTTCATCTATCTAGTTTGAACACAGGAGTTCACAAACAGTTTATTGCCCTTTGTGTAACAATCCTGATGGTTATCCTGTTTGGGAAGATATAGATGTCTTCTAAGAAGTTTATGTTCGTTTCTCTGTGTGTGTGCGTGAGGTCGTGAGTAATTGAGATGTTTTTACCTTTCAGTTTTTTGCAATTTTCTAGGATTTGATTCTTCTTGAGGTTCCATTGAAATTCTACTTTTATGGGACAATTTTCAGCTCATTCCAATGAGTAACAATCGCTGAAGTCGGATTCATTTCGCTCAACGTCAATATTCCTTGGAGCAACTCTTTCTCTTTTTTTGCCCAGTCCAAAGATTACTATATTTTTCTTCTTTTGTTTCTTTTCAGGTGTTCCACTTCACCTTTGAGAAATTAGTTCTCTTTTTCCAGTTCCGATACTGAATTTTTCAGTTCTTGGACTTTGAGTAAGAGTCGAGTCTCACTAGCTTCAATATAATTTTTAATTTCGTTTCTATGTTTTAGTATCTCGTTATATATTTCCTTGTTTGATTTATCAACCTCAGGCATTCTTACGCTCCGTCTTAACAATTGGAAACCCTGTAGATATATTGTGTTGGACTTTTCAGTGAGTTTTTTTTTCAGTAACCAAATATGACTATATGCGGTAGTTTGGGTTTTTTTATAAAGTTCTGCAAGAAATACGTACAGGTCTATATGTTATCAGTTGTTGTACATATGAATTTTTGTAAAATATTAGTTGGGTAAAGATTTTGATGAAGTTTTCTTCTTTATATTTATGTCTTTCGAGATCAGATATATGTGCAAAATAATTTACTCAATATTGTTTTGGTAATGTTTGATTACTTGTGATATACTGTTTGGAACCTTTGGTGTGGTAATGAATATTACCGAAGTTTTTTCCCAACACCAAATCGT
>WOGO01006635.1:0-11646 GCA_015342085.1 Leptinotarsa defecta | reverse complement strand
CATGGATGTGTAGATCATGCAAAGAAGTAACTTTCAGACATAAACTGAAAGAAAGTCCTCCTGAAACAGCTACTTTCATATAAACATTGAATTACACAAAAGAAAAAATTCTTTCGAAACAAATACTTTTATATGAACACTGAATTATACAGAAGATACTTTTCTATACTCGGTTTGTATTTCAAACATTCGTTGTGGAATAAAAATCAGATATCATTCACAGGAGTTCTACTTTAAATGAATGGTAACAAATTGCACTCACATGGAACACTGTCATCCTCATTGGTAGACATCGATGTTTCGCCGTAAGACACTTGCCTTAAGGCTCTTCAGTATCAAATTGGATAACATTTCAGATAATATCCAATTTGATATGTCCCGCTCTTGATGGAATCAAACCGACGCCTGGATTTTTGTGGCATTGAATTGAACCTGGTTACTTTCACCCCAATTCAAAATCTCTTCGAAAAAGATGTGCATTCGGAGCCGATGTCCTGGAGTGTAAATGGAAAGATGAGAAAAGTGTGCTTGTCGCCAGTGAAGCAATATATTGGAATATTCGTTTTTTCCAATAAGTCGTTAATATACAAAAAAGAGGGTTGGAGACCATATGGATCTATGGGGAACACTATCGTTGAAAGTATTCGAGAGATATCCATCGACGGCCACTTGCAGCTAACGTTCTTTCAGGAAGCTGAAGAGATATGCACAAAAATGATCCGACTAGTCATAGCATTGAAGTTTGGCCAGTAAACCCTCATGCCACACACGATCAAAGGCCTTAGAAATATTAAACAAAACAGCTCTTGACTCTCCATGTTTCTCGATTGCGTTATTCCAAATATGGGTGACATACGAAAGAAGGAGGCCAGTTGATATTTGTTTCGCTCAAGATGTTGAAACCTTCCAAATATTTAAGGATATGGCTATCGATCCAGTTACTCATTTAACTTTCACCCTGCTCATCATTGTTATCTATATCAATTTAAGATATTTTTTATTCCAGTAACATCTGAATCTCAATTATAGCTGTTTTTTTTTCAATTCCATTTTGTTAAAATTCTAATTATTGTTGTTCGAGTTCGAATTGCGTACTTTTTCACTTTTTCACTTTCACAAGTTTCAATGTTTTCCATTGACTTGCAATAAAGCCAAGCGACCTGATAGACGAATGAACTTACTGACACTTTGGCGGGATTCCTGTTAGTTTTCCGAATAGAGTTATGTACTCCCAATTGTCTGATTGAAATGTATTATTGATGGATGGAACTGACAAATATTGTTGAAAATGAAAAAGATCTCAGTGCTATAGAATAATTGATTGCGACTCCCAAACAAAGTGGAAGACAGAAACTACGGAATGAACAAGTAGGTAATTAGCTTGTAATGAAAAGCATTTGAGGCAGCTTACACATTGATGCAATGCAACAGAGAACTGACCCAAGCAACCAGTTGCATCAGTCTGACCCATAAGGATTTCGTATAAGCATTCACACTTGCGTAATCCGACTGATGCAACCATACGACTGGTTGTATGCGACTGGATATGCCGGTCGATCTGCGACCAGTTGCATTGCTTTCGTATGTATTGTTATTATTTTCTTTATTTTGAAGTGAAATGAACGATGTATGGTAAGAGTAACTAGGTCAAGTAGTTCTACAAAGGATGTTGGACTCATGCTATGTATAGATTTGAATTTAACCCGTCCATGGAGTTCTCTTGCAGCCTTCGTTAATTTTTTTTTACAAAATACGGGTGCATCGAGGAACATCTTTACTTTTTCCTACGAGAATACCAAGAAATGACATCTTCGTCTTCTAACAATTCCATTTCAACTCGATTATAGACGAATCGATTGTACAACAATGTGAAAACATCGATCTCATGCAACTAATTACATGAGTCGGTCGTGCGATTTGCGTTGCATCAGTGCGTAAGCTGCCTAAAGGTGGTTATTAATACAAGAGCCACAGGCGTACATGAGCCACTGACGTTCTTATTTTTTGTATAAACTATTCAAGTCATGAGATAAATATTACGTACTTCAAATCTTTTATTTTCGTTGATTTGCATCGTGAATGTGAACCTTTGAAAATTGAAATCTATTGGTATTCAGTAAGTATTACCAAAGATTAGTAAATCATACAGATGAAAAGTTAAGCTCATTTCCTTTGATGTTTGAATTATCAGCTTTGTGATCTCGTGAATTTTTGGCTGGATTTCAATAGATTCAGTAGAATATTAGCAAAAATAATAATGATAATAATAATGGCAAAGCAACCATAACAAGTAGACCAGTTGAATAATCGGCTCTCAGTACACATGGTAGGTTGATGATAATGTTCTCTTGCCAACAAATAGATAATTCGGAAGGAAGTAAATAATGTTAAGAGAATTCTCAATTTAAGAAACATCCTATAATCGATATCTTCTGTCAACAATTTCACAATTTCACATTTAAGGCTTGTTATTCCAAGTAGCTGATCCTCTTAATGACGATAAGGGGCTGATCCTGTTTCTCTGAATCTTTATGTTAACACTTCCTCTCTTTCATGCTGTGGTATCCAGGAGATTTTTTAGCACTTGATGATTGACTGAGTTTGGTCCAGGTGCGGTATCTCTAGCTTAGTGAATAGCGTTGTGAATGTCTTCCTCATTGGATGGGGATCTGAGGGGGGACCTTAGGTCTCAGGTGATATAACCGGGATGTCTGCCTAGGTAATTGACTACTGATTGTGTTGTGTAATATTGATGTATTCGTTGCCAAAGTGTGCGTCAGTGGGTACGTTACCGTCGATAACTAGTTGATTTTTCGTTTTTTGTTTTCGTCTGGTCAAGACTGACATGTTCCAGAAGGCCATTTTGTCTCTATAGTCTGCTTGTCTCCTCTCTCCACATATTCAGTACGAATTGGTTCATGAGAAGATTTGTCTGGCCCATTTCATCTTGAGTACAGGGTCTCGCGTGTGTACGTATGTTCTGCATTTTTGTTTCGCATGAGATAACCATGTGGGACGGATGTGGAAGCTGATTTAGTCGTATTTTATTTATTATTAGGGTAGTCGCGTCGTTAGTACCATTGATGAGTTTTTGTATTTTGTCGATTTGTGAGTCAATTTCTCTGGTAAAGTTTGGGAAATGCATATCTATTTACTGTAGGTTTTGGTTGCCTATGTTTCAGAGTATGAACTGTCGGAGGATTTCAGGTTTTTTGAAGAATATGGTTTTCTGAGTATGGAGGATTGGAAAGTTGAAGTCGGTTTTGAAAAGGAGAGGAAGATGATCCCCCGTGTAGGCCGCATCTTCAACGATATCTGCGAGGTTCTCGGAACATAGGATATGGTCGATGATCAAGGCACCTTGGCTGGAAAACGTTGGGTCCCGTCACGGGATTACAACAGTACGGACTTAAATAGACCCCATCTTGAGTTCCGAACGGGGCACGATATCAGAGTCGAACAAGATTTTTTTTAAAAAGGAAAATTTTTTGGCCGTTTTTGATGGAAAAGCCAATAGCAAATAGTCGATAGTATCATTTGTCATCGAGAAGATGCCATTTGACATTTTGTATGGAAACTATCTCAATTCTCTATACAATGACATTCACATTTCTGAATTTTGATAAGCGATTGCGGAATTACAGATGTTTAAATTTGAGACTAAAAATTTCGTAATACTGTCATTCTCTATCAGATGCTTTGAAATAAATATTCATTTGGAAGAGAAATAAATCAGTAAAATCTTTTGAGGGGCATGAATTGAGAGCATTTTATTTCAACCCCGTCATTATTATTTTACATAAATGAATCTTTTGAGTGAGTTTTCAACATACTGACTTTGAAACAGTCTATTTTGAATCTATTCCTGATATTTTGGAAAGTTTCTGTGATAATGCTAACACAAGATTCAGTAATTCAGTTTTGAATTTTCCGTTCTGTCCCAGATTGCGTAACATGACCTTCCAATTTAATTAAGCCTCAAAGGAAAAAATGTAGAGTAGTCAAATCCAGTGAACAAGTAAGCCACTTGCATGTCAAAAAGTGACGGCTCACCAAATATCCTGAACTCGTGGGTAAATATGGTTTGCAGGAATTCCTAAACATAAATTACCAGTAATATTTTTCTCTAGATATAAGGTTTTCTAACATTTCTGCACATACATTTATTCTCTTAGGAGATCGATTGTGATCTCAAAAAAATATTTGTTCATGTCTGACTATTTCGCACATTTTGGCGGTTGATATTTCCGTTAAAATATGAGATAATTTAGTCAAATCGAATTATCGGAAAATCTTTCTGCCTTATTAAAATCACGGTAGGCCTTGTCGTAAATAAGGATTGCTTCTGTTTTTTTCTCTAAAGAACTAGCGAGAATCATTTCTGAGAATTCAAACGAAGCTGTCAAGCTAACGCAATAAACTCTTTTACTAGGGTAGATTCTTATCTATATAGTCAATCACAAAAAAGATCTAAATTGGATTCAAAACTCATTGTCAAATACTATGGTACAATTTAATTCTAAAAACGATTAATTTCCGTGAACAATTTCTTTCTTATACACATCACAAACTTTGTGTAACCTATGATACCTAACTTTGGAGTTGTTTTATTCACTTCTCTTTCAACTGCGAAGTCAATAATTATCATTTTTCCTAACCTCCAAATTATTGCACCAATAACTCTGCAACAGAGTATCCAAATTCAAAACAGTAGAAGTCATTGTATAGGGAATTGAAATACCTTGCAAGCCAATGGTCACAAGACCTCCCTTTTCATTTGAAAATAAAAGTTGCTAGCGCCCTCTATGCGCCGAGAGATGACACATTATTGGCTTCTCATAAAAAAGTATTTAAATGATCCCTTCGGATACAAATTTTGTTTGACTTTGTTATCTTGCCCGTTTAAAAGTTGAGGTTATGAGGAGCTATATACTTCAGCACTGTACTTGTTTGTTCTGTAGATGGCTCGGTTAAGAACACATCTCGATGACTATTAGTTTAGAGTAATTTTGTTTTATGAAATGATGGAAATTGTTACAGACACTATTCGTTTTTCCCCGCTGTCAAAAAATCGAACAATTGGTATTCCAATGTTCAGAGGGCGGTCAAATTCACACTTTGCAGATAAATGCACAACTCACCATTTACTCAAATTTGACCTGCACTAGGCATTCACTCAGAGGAAGAAAAATGGAGACAGATCCTGCGTAGTGTTACGGATTCTGTATTGTATCTATACGGGATCAACGAAACTCCTAACGATCTCATCACACAATGTATTCAGCCTAGTCAAGGTAACTTTTCGGACTTGATTTCCCTGCTCGCCAAACATGATCAACTACGAAGTTTCAAGTAGAATACTTTGCCATTATTGACATAATGACAAAACAGTTAGAAATAGTATTTTAAATGATATCAAAAAAGCCAAATATTACATATTGTTCGACTGCACTTTAGATGTGTTCCATACAGAACAAATGAGCCAGGTAGTTCGATATGTAAAAAGAACTGGTGATGTGTGTGAAATAAAAAAAGAAGTTTCATTCATTTCAGAGAAGTTGCTGGAAAGACAGAAGAATACATTTACCAATAGATTTCAGGAAATTTGGCAGTTGATGGTTTAGATATTGGAGAATGTCGTGGCCAATCTCATGATAATGGGTCCAATATGGCAGGCATCTATAAAGGAGTACAAGCCAGGATTGCAGAATGGAATGAGTTGGCCAAGTTCGTACCTTTCTAGGCTCACTTCTCAATACTTGTAGGTGTATTGCTTTTTAGTTGGCTCCACTAATAGGTGGGACATTGAGAAAAAATATTTCAAAACAAATTTAAAAGTAAGAAGTCAGAAGAGATGGTCAGCGAAACATGTTACTATGATTGCCCTATTGAAGAATTTGCGAGAAGTAGCGGAAGCTTTAGAAGAAGTTAGGTAAACTTTTCATGTTCCAGAAGCTAAGTACGAGGCAGGTAATATCTCAACTGCTATGAAGAATATCAAATTTATTCTTGATTCAACTATTTCGCGAAATAAATCGGGTAAATACAGAAATTCAGAAAGAAAACAAAAATCAGACAAAATCCAATAAAATATTGGATAAAAGAGGCTGGAGAAGCTGCTGAAAGAACTTAAGTTGAGTCTATTTTGCAAAACAAATGAATTTCGAAACGTAAAAACCCTTTCGAAGAGATGCGTGAGGACGAATTAGTAACACTCCAGCTTGTTCAACTATTTTCTAAAGAAATGATGATGGTATTTGATCGAATCATATCAGAAATTAAAAAGAGGTTTGATTGAGCTACCATGCTGAATTTTGCCTTTCTTAATGGTACTAATATTTTGAAAATGTCAATTGAAGAACTGCAAAGGTATGGAACAGATCTGGCTCGAAAGTATGAACGATATTGAAGGATCGTTGAATTCTGCCAGGAATTGTACGTTTTCAAAGAGCAAGCTCAACTTTAGTTTGGTAATTTAAAAAAGTCTAACGGTTTCTATCTCTTGCAACAAATCTATTCGCATCATTTGCAGGATATTTTTACTAATATTTGTTGATGAGAAAAATTGTAATTTCAATTCACAATATGCAATAATATATTTGGTTTCTATTTTTATTATACATATTTTTATTTTGAATCCTGTGCTATATATAAAATATATTATATCCTATACATTCATGTCTATATATTTCTCATTTATAGTAAGTGGGCATATCTGTAAACGAATAGACTTAACACAGAAAGAAAAGCGATGGATGCATTTTTTCCGGACGGCCTATGTCCAAAAGTCAATCAATCGGCATTTGATAGCTGAAGTTATAAAGATGATAAAGGAAAAAATAGATATAAGTGAGCGGGGCGGCATTTTTCATTTTTTGCCTCGCCTAAAAAAAGTTGAAGATCCAGGGCTGTCTATAATTCACGAAATCATAATGATCTTCCCAATCACTTCTTCTACTCCTACTATTTGCTCATCAGAAGCCCTTCATTGCTGTTCCTCAGCATGGTAACGGAGTTTTCAAATCCATGTTTCTTACTGTTTCAACATGTTCTCGAACATGTATCAATGATGAAACTACATTATCGACTGAAGAGATAGCCGTAGGCTATTATACTTTTTATTCAGTGTTGGCATTTGAACATTTGAGCTTTGCGTACTAGAAGCGAATACATGTCTTCATTTTTTTACTGATTGAAGCGACTGTTATGTTTCCTGTCTAGAATTTGGAGTACGGAGCTACTGCGATTTTCTTTGTCATTCTTGCAATATGAGCTGTCTTTCCAGGAACTTAATATTGTTCAGAACAATATTATTTCTGATCTGAAATATTTTTGTTCATGCATCCATATAAAAGAAAATCAACTAGAATCACTGAACAGGGCTCATATAATGTTAACTCGTTTAATAAGCCCGAATTATTCGTAGCAAGTTTTGCTGATTATTTCAGCGTTTTATAGTGATTAACAGAATGTTTCAAATACGAGTAATATTGAAAAATCTGTATTCAGTCTCGTTATTTCATGGAAATGATATACTACAGTCTCTGACAGAGTTTTCTTCATCATATAGTGTTGCAACACTACCTGAAATGTTCAGTAATATTGTTTCAACTGAAACTATTCCTCAAGAAAATAGCAAGTCATTCATGTATTTGAAAATGACAAAACATTTGATGTAGTTTTGAAAGTGGTTGACAATGTTTCGTGGTGTATTTCAGTAGTTCGGACTCCCATTGTCTAATACGATATGAGTTGATTTGAAATCCCAGAAAGAATTTATGAAAGTTAAAAAGATTAGTTAGTATCCACAATCGTCTTCGGGTGATGACTGGACTTATTTCTTCGAAAGTTGACTATTTATAGGTCATTGGAGTGCTTTCACCTATCCCCTCTTCTCTCTCTCTCTCTCCGCTTTATCGGTTTCAGCGGGAGCTTACCATTTGGCGTGATTTGGTCGTATTCCGCTTGATTATAGGTTTCCATATGTTGCGTATCTCTACGCTAGCTTGGTTAAATGCATTGTTGGACAACATATATGCGGCTTCTTTGAATTTTCTCCTGAACCGGTGTTTCTCCTTGTGGATGGATTCAGCTTGTGACTAATTGATGTTATGTTGATGAGTCCAAACATGCTCTGCTATTCCTGATTTCCTGGTTTTTTCTCGCTATGTGTGTTTCTTGTGCTCGGCAATGCGAACTTTCAATAGCTTCTTAAGTTTCATCGATGTATGATTCTCCGTACTCGCAGGGTATCCAGTAAATGCAATTTTTGGAATCGCAGTTCGCGTTTGGTCGCCTGGTTTTCGTGAGGATCTTACGGATAGTGTTCCCAGATCTGGAACAGGTTATGATAGTAGTTAGTTTAAGCCGATTTCAGAACCTCCCCCCACCACTTTCAACCTTGAAATGACCTCTACGTCACACGAAGTTGCGAAGGTGACTTTGAGGAGGTGTTATGAGTTTGTCATTGAACGACCTTGACATGCGTCATACGGCAACGCAGACAAGGTGACTTTGAGGTGCTGTTTTGGGTTTAACCTTGAATGACCTTCATTCTTTTCCCATATTTTCGACAGGGTGACTTTGACTTCCAATGAATTCGAGCCAGTTTGGCACCCACACGATCTAACATAACCAAGGTGACTTTGAACGATTGTTTTGAGTTTGCCCTTGAACGACCTTGATCAACGTCACTCAACGCAGACAAGGTGACTTTGATGAGGCAGTGTTTTGGGTTTGACTTTGAATGACTTTCATTCACTTCCCATATTTTCAACAAGGCTTTCTTGAAGTTTTGAACCTACACAACACAACATAGCCAAGGTGACTTTGAAGGAGTGTTTTGCGTCTGACTTTGAATGACCTGCAACTACGTCACGCGATAAAGACAATATTATTTTGGAGTAGTGTTTTCGGACACCCAGCTTGTGGTGAAGAAGTACCCCCTCTTCTTCAACCACGTTCTATAAATGTTCGGAGGATCACCATTTCACATTCAGTTTGAATAACCCAACGTACTCGAATAGATGAGTGAAAGTAGTGCTGCAAAGTGACAGAGAGTATTACGTCAGGAGTATACACAGCAATCCAGGTGAACATATTTTATATTTGTATACCATAATTCCACTATATTCGAAATGGATCATTTGAAATTTAATATCGAAAAGATCAATTCTGCAATAATTCAACAAACTGTGGCTATGGAGCAGAAGCCTTTAATATCTTTGACTATCGATAAAGGTTATAAAATTGAAAAGATGTCGATGCTATCCACACGATATGGTAAATCCATTCAAGTAGTTTTGTTGGACGAGGAAAATAATACTTCTTTTAAATCATGGCTTCCAAAACGTGTCTCAGAACATTTTACGGAAGAAATGATTCACGAAGTGAATTCATCCAAAGCCAAATTCATTTTTACATATATCGGTCAAAGTTCTCAGGATTATCCTGGTGCTAAAACACGCTCACTAGTCAAATTCGATATTTTAGATTGAATATAACTTCAATATCTTTGTAAATAGTAGAAATATGGTATATTAATGTAAAATATGGATTAGCTCTCGCACTTCAAACATGATCAAATTTCGAGTGAGTGCTTTCTTTTGCAACTAATGAATTTATTTTGTGTATTTTCAGAGTACGAACATGTGGATGCAATATTCAGCCGAAGAGTGGCTGGAAGCAGTCAATTTGGATTCTGCAATAAGGAGGTTGGCTTGGGAATTAACAGACTAGAGTTTTTACTCTCTTCACTCATCAAACTATGATTTGAGTGTATGTTATGATGCCGAAGAGGTGCGAAAACTTTTGAAGCTCAGCGAGAAATGGGATCTTGGTGTGGCATTGGGCCATAAATATTCGTATAGAAGCAGACATTTGGATGAGTTCTGTGAGCTAATAATTGAAGCAGATTTGGATGAGTTCTGTGAGCTAATAATTGAAGCAGATTTGAAGCATTGCCTTCGCAACATATCCGTCTATCTACCTCAGAATATCATAGATAAATATCAATTGGAACCACATAATCCCAACCCATAACCGGAAGAATCATTATATAATGGTGTTATGAATATTTGAAATATGTTGTATATGTTATAAATAAAATTTATGCAGGAATTTTATACCAAGGATAACTCTACTATTTTCCAAAGATGTCTAATCAAATAGTGTCAACAAAATGTTATGATTGATGCCTCTCCGAGGGGTATTGACCATCAACTTTAAGACATAAGTATTTTAGGAACTTCCTTTGCACGCTCTCAATCGATGTTTTTTTGGTAGTTGTAAACTGGATTCCATAACACAGAGCCATACTCTATCTTTGATCTGGCATACGCAAAATATAGCAATTTTACGGTGGCAATATTTTTGAAGTTTTCACCATTTCTGTAAATGAAACTAAGCATCCTATTTGCATCAGCAGTCATATTCCTTATATGTGTTGTAAATGTTAATTTACTGTCGTATGTTATACCAAGATCTTTCATCTCATACGCGGTTGATTGTAGTTTTGTTGTTTGAATAATCGTACATTAAAGTTCGCTTTTTTTGTTGTAAATGATATTATTTTACATTTGGATACGTTCAGTTGTAGACGATTATTATTACACCAAAGTTTGATCACATCTAATTCATGTTGTACCTACACGTTGGCAGTCAGTAATGTCGTCGATTTTATAATATAGTTTCTGGTCGTTTGCAAATAAACAACATTGACTTGTTTTTGCTTGTCCAGGTACGTACAAAGATATTGATTTAAACATGCAAGATTTGTCATACATGATCTTTGTTGTACGAAACCATACTGAGTAGGAGAAATAACTTTTTGAATGCGGGAGTACATAACATTTTGCACGCATATCTCGAAGAGTTTAGAAAAGTTACATAAAATTGAAATTGCCCTGTAGTTTGTGATATCGCTAGAGTCGCTTTTTTAAATAAAGAACAAATTCGAGCCGTTTTCCACTGCTCAGGAAAGGCACAAGTTGATAAAATTAAGTTAATATGCCTGTTAGAGGTATAGAGAGAACGTCAATACGGTCCTTTATCACAAGACTAGGAACATTGTCAACGCATGCGGTGAGTTTATTTCTTAATTTTTTTTAAGCAGTTCGATTTTAGAGAAGGCAGGGATGTTTAATGTATCTAAATCAGAATCATGAGAATTTTCATGAAGCATATTTTCGCCCGAAACCAAGTATACACTTCCGAAGTACTTGACGAATCCATTGACAATATCACCAGGCTTATCAAATACCTCATCATCAAGTTTCATTATACCCCGTATACGCGAATGACCTTTTTTACTGTGTATGAAAGACCAGAAAGTCGAGCTGTGAGATAAAATATTATTTTCAACTAAGTTTGTAAATTGACTATATGCTGCTTTTATTTTAGTTTTGACGGTTTTTCTCAGATCCAAGAATTGATTTTGATAAAATGCTGTTTTATATTCCTTTTTCTTTATATGGCTGATAACATCGGCGTCGAACCATGGGGAAAATTTACGTGTTTTTACTGTTCTCACTAGAACTGTTTGAAAAAATATGCTGTGTAATTTTTGATACAATAAATCACATGCCGAGTCGATGTCAGTACATTCAGAAACGTCACACCATTCGGTTGTTCTGATCAGTTCATACA
>WOGO01006634.1:0-11647 GCA_015342085.1 Leptinotarsa defecta | reverse complement strand
GTTGAGTCATGTTTGAAGATCATCAGTGTTATTAGATTGACTGGTGCCTCAGCTATACTTGTTTTCTTATAACAGTCAGTTAGTTTGGCAATACAGTCGATTATTTCCATTTTAATAGATGATCCTTTGAAAAACGTCTATTTTTATTAATATAACTCTCAAAATTGAGTTCTGTGCAATTTGTAAGCTATTATTGTAATTGTTGAAAGTACCACTCCATGCTATTGTACGATATCTTATTCTGGATTCTGCCAGAGACTGATATATCAAAAAATAAGTTTTTTTCAAAGAATATCTCCGAGAGTACGAGATTTACGCAGGAACAGTGTCATCCTTTGTGTTACATTGATTACTTTTTTTCCATCTCATATGTTAGTTTGCATTATTGAGTTTACGCCAGCAAGAAAAAGGATCGGGCCAAGTACTGTTCCTTGAGGTATACCCACATTTATTTGTAATGTTGCACTGTGGAAAAAAAGTATCCGATCTCAAATCCTGAAGAAAACATAATCAGAACATTTGAAAATATATTGTTTCAGGAATGTATATACAACATTGTTCAATTACATATACTTATATACAAATAATATTCAGTTCCATATTGTCATAAGAAATTTGTCGAAAGATAATTTTCATAATGCATTTCTATCATTTGGAATATGAAGTTCAACATAAATTATATATCAGGAATTGAAAAACTTAGTGAACACTTATGATTCAGAAACGAGTTTTATGATAAACTAGACACAGAGAAAGTTTTTTTCAGCAAAAATGAAATATTAACACTTCTGTCCTTAAATATTTCTGTCTTTATAAGTACATACATTCTATAAATTATGAAATTGAAAATTGTTCTCAGTTATTGACTTTCAAAAAGCAATTAAAAAAAAATTCTTATTGCAAGATGTTTTTATTCAACAGATGAATTATTTCAAAATATGTCTCATGAGAATATTGTTATCAATATTTCTAATATGTTTAGAATTCTCAACGGCGAGTCTTTCCAAATTTCTGAATGTGAACTTGTTTGATCTACATTGTATGTTTTTTTCTTGATTATACCAATTCAATATTTTGTGTCTTGGGAAATTAATTATTATTATTATTGTTATTGCTGGGATGATATCCCAGAGATTGAAGGTAGTGATAGTGAACGTAATGCAATACGTTAAAAATTCAAATGTCAATTTAAATCTATAGATTGATCATATATGGGAGTCATTGAACTTAAAGAATGAGGATGAAATAATAATATAAATATAACTCTATTGTTAGTGTACTCAAACAAATAGAAAAATGGTAACATATTCCTTAGATTTGTATTAATCGAACTACACCTGAAAAAACTATTCGGTTTATGCACATGTGAACAAAACCGCAATGATTCTCCATTTCGAATGTCGCTCATGGACATGACAATATAGACCGGCCGTGATGTCACTTCTACACAATAGTAAATTCCACCTGTGGATCACACAAAGTCTTGGCTACTGCCTTACACCTAATCTCAAAATTTTCGCAATGGAAATATGCAACACGTAAAATATCGTGACGTTTTATGTGACATTAAGTGTATTAGTGACGTAAATGCCAGAACGTCAATCTTTCATGTTGGAGTCAATGCTCCCTCTTTAATGGCCTGTCCATATTATAGTGTCACTGATTTTCCTTTACCACTGAAAATGATTCCATATAAACAAAAAAAATCTACAGTCTTCAATAATTTTTTTCATCAGTTTAGTAGATACAAATTTGAGATGACCGTTCTGAAATGACAGCTGAATGTTGGATGTTGGCCAGCTTTCTAGCAAAGCTTGATTTGAATTCATGCAACTAAGTTTCCTTATAACTTTTTTGTTATAACATTACTCATCGTTACTTGTAATGTTGTAATCCGTCCCGGCTTTTACTCTTCAGTTGGACGCAATGTTTTATTGTCTTGCATGAGCGATAAGTTGATTTTCACTACAGTTTTTCAGGTGCTATTATAATTTATAGTTGATGATTATGAAAAAATTTCAACGCAGAACTCTTTAAGATTCATGAAATAAATCGTCAGATATTTTCACATATATTAATTATGTGTTAGATGCACTTTTACTGTACCATTTTGTGGATAGTTTCTAAACGGTCCTAATGAAGATCCTTAGAATGAATCCTACATGCCTTCCATTAATATTTATTTTTATTGATACTGCCATTGGAATTGAAGTGAAAAGAGAGAATCTCCACAGTTTGAAGATATTTTTTTTTTGATTATTGAAGGGATATGGTTACCAGAAGACAATTAGACTTCTTCCTCCCTCTATTTCCTGGGTGATGCGAGTCAGGTTTCAACCATTGCATCTTTGTTCCTAAATCAAGTTCATTCATCGATATCAACAAAGTGGATTTTCAATTTTGAGGTATAATAAGATGCCGAAGGAAAACCTGTTTGGAATGATTGATTGATCTAAATTTTTCACGAGATCCATTATTACTAGATAGAAGTAATCAAGTATAATTTTAAAAATGCTACACCAGTCAATATTGTATTAAGAAATGAGCCTTCGACCGTGGAAGAAAATTTAACAGTTGTTAACAAAGCTGGGAATATATAGAGATCATTTATATTTAAATCGAAAGAAAAAGTTTTCTATGGAAGTGCAAAACTGTTGTCATAAACTAATACGCATGTCTTCTCAAATATTGAAGCAAAGTATCTGTACAAGTTTTGAGAATCACAGTCTTTTATATTGATTTGTAGCTTAGTCTTTTCCCTATTTTACAATTATTCATGTTAGTCCTTACGCTAAGATTCACAGACAGTTTAAGCAATGATTATCATTTGGTTACAATTCGTAGCAACCTATATGGCAACATTGGGCATCCATCAGGTATAAAATTAAACTATTCTTCTTCTCCTTTTTTCGCATTCATGGGCGTCATCGCCTCTTCGTCTGTCACGGACTTGGCTTTTCTTCTGTGAAGTACCGGAACTAAAAATGTTATAACCGACGCTATGCCAAAAAACGCACTTCCTGCCAAAAATGATACCGTGTACGATTTGGTAGCGTCGAATAGCATTCCTGCTAGTGGAGATCCTATAAAGGCCCCGGTTCCTCGAAACAGAAGAGTAAAACCGAAGGCACTGGTCAATTTGTCTAGCCCCAGGTAGTCCACGAGTAGAATGGAGCACAGAGAAATGAATCCAGCTGAAAAGGAAATCAGTTGTTGATGTGAAAACAAGAAAATTGCTGGAAACAACTTTTACAAAACTGATATCCCACCAAAAACGAGTACATTTGCATGCACTATGAAACAGTTATCAGATCTGTCAGTGAGCCAAGCTCCTAACTTTTGTTTATGTAGACATGGTCTTTACAGACTCTGCATCATAGTTGAAATATATGGCTTGGCTGTTTCGTTATCCCAGGAACTATTAGCACAACATCAACGAAAAGTAAACACATTTCATGTTGCTGATCTGATCATAAGCCTATAGAAGTTTCTACGTGATTCGTATGAAACGGCCAGGCCACATATTTCAACTATAAGGTAGGGTTTGTGCAGTTAAGGCTTGTCTACACTAAAAAGTCTGGCTCAGTAACTTTTTTACAGTGCATGTAATAAGTACCTATTCATATTGACAATCATTCACATGAAAATGTTTATGGTGGAATAATTCTTTCAAAACACGTTCAGTCACGTTGGAAGATCCCTATTATTAACTATTCAGGAGGGCATAGGTTTGATAGCCGATTGATGGAATGAGAAGATCAATTTTGGTTTCAAAGATTTCTTTGGTGTGTAAACTCATAATAACACATGCATCTTTGGTTTGGTAGCCAAAGCTTAAACAAGCTTTTAAACAAGCGACAACAAATTACGCAGGATGCAAAACTTGCTTATTCGGCAATCTGAACAACAACATTGAGGGCACCTTTGAATGTACCTCCTCTGAATCTGAAAGTCATTCTTTGCAGCAAAAATATCAACAGGAAATATTTTCGATTGGATTTTCAATGAATGGTTATTCTCACCCATGGATGTTCCGTAAACTGTCGCTACAGAAATATAAGCTGCGTAGGAGTGGCAAATTGGTATCGCCGCTACTGATGATGTCATCACCACCAAGCAAATATTGTGCACCCACATTGTATTCACTTTCGGGAAATCTGCTATGAATCCACACACAATACGTCCCACAGTGTTCGTTATCCCCATTATGGAAATCAGGAATGACGCTGCATCATCGTCGAATCCCTGGAATCAAAGTTGTAAATGTTTATTGAACACGCAAACTCATACCTGAAGAGTATATTCTTCTCCTGGCCTCTGGCTAAAGATAACAGAAAAAATTATAGTACATATGTACATGTTTTTTTTAAACAGATACAATTTCACTATCCGAAGACGAGGACCTGAAAGATAGAACTAACTCACCTACAGAAGTAATTATGGAATTACTATTTCGAACTGAAGAACGAATTCTTCATGTAAGATGAGGGACTGCTAATGGGATTGCCACTTTTACCAGTTATAGCCAATATATATGGAGTGATTGGAGACTCTGGCCATTGACAAAGCCTACAAGAAGCCCATAGTCTGGTTGAGATACGTTGACGACATCTTCATAGTATGGAACCATGGGAATATAGAAGTAGACTACTTTCTAAAGCACATCAGCAGCGTAAAACCATCCATTAACTTCACAACAAGAAAGTACACAATGAATTACCATTCTGAGACGTATTGATGAAGAGGCCCGACACTAAGTGGAAAACATCTGTATACCGAAAACCCACTCATACGGGACAGTATCTGGATCACGACCATCCACCATCCACTATCAACCACCATCAATTTACCAAAAGAGGAATCATCAGGACTATATCAGATCATGCTTTCGGGATTTGTAATACGAAGGAAGGTCTCGAGAAGGAACTAGACATTTTCAAAAAGACCGTCTACGGAATGGTTACTCCAAAGCGATGGTAGAAAAGACTTTGGCTAAAAGACAGCAGGAGCCTCACAAGGAAGAGAAGCCGTCACAAACAGTGCTTGCCTTTCTTACATTAGAGGATTGTCGGAAAGGATAAGAAGAATTGGGTCTAAGTACAACAAAAGAAACTGTTATAGATCCGAAAACACCATCCGTAGCAGCCTCACGAAAACCAGGCCCCCAAACGTGGACTGCGATTCCAAGAAATACATTCATCGGATACCCAGTGAGTGCACTGTTGCCGAGTACAAGAGTGCCGAGAAACAAGTGGTCCCAAGCTGAGATTATCCATAGGGAGGAACACTGGTTCAAGTGGAAGTTCAAAGAACCTGCATTAATGTTGTCCAACGATGCATTGAGCCAAACGAGCGTATAGACACGAAACATATTGAAATCTGTAATCAAGTGGAAAAACGGTCAACTCCTGCTAAGCCGGTGAAGCAGAGAGAGGGAAGAGGGGATAGGTGAAAGCATTCGAATGACCTATAAATAGTCATCTCTCGAAGGAATAATCCCTAAGACGACTGTGGGTATTGACAACTTTATGAACATATTTTTTTGGAGATTACTGAGAGTATATTCGATCATACTTACATCTTCTTTGGCGCGGTCACCAATATATACAAATGGAATGTACAGTCCAATGAAGGAGAATAAATTCACAAGCGCTATGGCGAGACATACTGGGTCTTTCAGCAGATCCATGTCCAATAGTTGGCCTGGAATGGTCAAAGAAAGTTTGTAAACATTCAGTACGATTTTCATAAGTTTAATTTCAAGTACCAAATTCATCTGATCTTTCGTGAATAAAAGTTGATTTCAAATGTTTGCAATCAATTTGATAGTAAGGATTTTGAACCAGTAGGTTAATAACTTCTATTACTTCGGCAATGAGGTTCTGGTGGTTGAAGACTCTCAGATATTGAAAAAAAAAGAAACTGCAATGGAAGTCACATGTAAAAATCATCTTAAATATTTGGAGCTAGGGCAACACCAATTTTTGATTTTAATGAAGATCAATTCTATTACCAATACCATTGACTGAAAAGAATGCTCAGTTTTGCTAAAAATATCCGAAATATTTGGTTTTTCAGAAATACTTTTTACAAAGCTTCGATATTGCTTTCAGATATTGATATTGTCTTGCTTGATTAATCAATGTACCTCGCTTGGGAAAGGAATAACTAATAAAACTTCACCCACCTATTGGCTTTTTTACCTACTCTTTTTTGAATTCAGTTGTGGTATGCTGATTACGCTCTGTCTATAGTTATGGAGAGATTTCTGCGATTGGAATTCTTTCAGGTTTGTAACAGATCCACCATAGAAAACATCCTTTCTTGCCAAAGGAGGCAGAACATTGCTCGTTTTACTTCTGGTGCTGGAAATTGATACTCTTGAAGTGGCGATGTCCACCTGAAAAATTGAAGCTGTAAAAACGATATTGAAAAAATGAAGAATTATGATCGCGTCAAAATTCTCTTTTGTGCAGTAAATGTACCATTTATAGCCTTTAGTCTACTTAGTCTAAAGTTTCAGCAATTATTCACAAATTTTTGTACAACAGTATTACTGGTTAGTAATAGAATTCAATTTCCTGATCTAGATTCGACAGTGTTCAGCCCAAGTTCACTTATATATAAATTGATAAATCAAATAGACCGCAAGTCATCAAACCAATGTCATGATAACTTCTGCTTCCTGCCCTTTAGCAGGGCGAATATATTAAATTTCATCATATCACGGAAAATATTGATCTTCCTAATATAGGTGTTCCGCATGAATAGTCCCCAGAAGAGGTCCAAAAGCTGAACCCTGGGGAACTTGAATATCAACTATCCAGCTAACTTTTGTTATTAATCACTCTGTATAAATTCATCATACAATAGAAAAAAAAATTGTTTTTTTTACACCTTTTCAATTACAGAAAATCCTCAAGATTTTCAATCTCATTATTCTTTTGACATTACAAGGACGTATATTGAGAACCCATAAAAAAGTGCTAATTCACAGCGCGATATTATACAATCATTAGTAAGTGATTTTTCGGTGGTTTTTTATTAACCTATTCTCGATTCATTACGAATTGATAGAAGAGAGCATTTTTTATCACACTGTACATTTGCATTCAGAGTGAACGTACTCAAATTAACAATGGCTCTAATTAACTGACCATCAAGTGTATACAAAATTTACTCAGCACAGGTCCTTAATATATAGATGAGTACGAAACAAGTGATATTATTTCGATCTTTGGTTGGCTCTTCCTTGTTATTGCCATGATTTAGGAAATGCAACGAGGCTGTACTCTGATTAAGTTAAATAGAATAGATCACGATCAAATTGAAATCTAGTAAAAAAGAATTAATGTAACAACGACAAAAATGAACACTGAATAATGACTGATGAGATAAACAATGTATTTGTCTCTAGTTAACAATATCGACACCAGGAGGAGTATGGTTTGAGTTTTAAAATCTTTCCAGATTTTTGAATCATGTTAGTGCAGCTCCGGCTAAATAACTTTATAGAAATAGGGTGAGGTTTCTGAAGGGTGCAATATTGTAGAAAACGCTGCCCTTTCAGGTCTGTTGTTATTTTTTATAAGTCGTGGTTATAAGTGTGAGTTTTCTCCGTATAAAGCCGTAGGTAAGCTACCACAAAGTAACGTGCTAACGAAAATTGTAATGCAATTATTACATGATCATTAATGTGCTTGTGTTAAGTCAACTGTTCATTAACTGTCGGCTGTCATTTAAATGAGTGCTTATATTAACTAAACTGTTTCTTTACTGTCAATTGTCATTTGAACTAATTGTATGAAGAAATCCTATATTTTTCAATGAAATATCATCAGTGAACTATTCTCAATGAAAATAACAGTAAATATTAATGCTCCCTAATTTGCAGACGACTTTCTAAATAATCTATTAGAGTAATTCCGGTTTTTATATTGAAAAAATGATATATATGAGTAGATTGTGTAAACTAATTTTTTTAAATCGATTCTTACTCAACCTGTGTCCAACACTGGTTCTCTATAACATTATGTCGTCAGCATTTTTCAAATTAATCCAAACATGACATTTAGAATAAATTAAAAATCATAACCTGTGCTCATTGAGGTGAGAAAAAATTCAAAATAAGATAATTTAATTGCTATTTCAACTATTATAACATAGGCGTCCCTTAAACCCTTATAAGGGGACAATTATTCATGTATTGTCGTTAAATAATTATGAAATCGAAAATTCACGTCCAATTTTGAATTCTACATATTTTCAGTAGTAACAATCCAATGAATTAATATCACTACATATTTTAGCAGGCGCGTTGACTGGGTCCTGCTACTGGACAAATGAAAATTATTTGCAAGAATTTTCTGTAAGAAAATTTGCACAAATGTCAGATATACTCAAATGTCCGTCTTGATATTAGCTAGGAAAGTGATTATGTTCTGGTAAGTATTTGCTATCCATTCCTATTATAATCGCATAATGGATTGTTCTGACTAATAAGACTTCAGCAGCGAATAATGTTTTTATTGTCCAAAAAGATTATTGAGAAATATGATGAGACTCAAAAATCGACCGATATATGTAAATATTATATATACCTACCACCTTTTTTTCCATGTTTATAATAGAAATGTATCTATATACAAATTCCTAGTCGTGAAACAATTCTTTTGACAATTCTCCTTCAAATTAAGAACCAAAATTCTATAGTTCATTGCCTGTTAAAGGATATGTCGTGCTCTACTGCTGAAATATCTAGGACAGATAATTCGACAAAAATTGACCCAAAAAACTCTTCAAAAAGCCTTAATGATAACCAGGTTGAATATTTTTTATATCTGCGAGCATGACGTCAAAAAGTTACGTTGATAACTGAAGATTTTTCATCCAAAATCATAATTCAGGCAATGATATTGTTTACTGAGGTTTTAACAGATCGACATCATGCTTTTTTTCCAAATGGTATTTTTAGGCTGATAGGTTTATTATTTTTTATGAATTATCTCGGTTTTCAAATCTCTTGGTCCTGCCATGTGCTTCCCACTATACTTTGAAATGGGGGTTTTGCGTTGTATGACATACTTACAGTTGAGCAAGCGTACCTTCGCTTGACTCGGACGCACATGTAATATTACCATAATCGATAATCGTGGCACATGTCTGTGTCGTATTCGAGATTTCATTGTCGATAAACCGCCTGTTGCATTTTACTCCAGTGTAACAGGTATGTAAGCTGTAAAGGTTCCAGCGCAGATATTTTTAATGCCATACCAGTTCGTTTTTCTTTTTTTTTGGTTACTGTACTTCAATAAACATAAAGTGCATATTTTGACCTACTTTGACAAGGACAAAAACAGTTTCTGATCATAAACCTCAATAACGTTCATTATTATTATCATTATCATTATTAGGAAGAATTCACTAATTCGCTGGTCCAGGTCCAGATTGGTTTGTATATTATAGCCCTATTGTTTTTCCGAACTTGTAGCTTGAATTGTATACTTCTTGTCTATATATATATGTTCAATATAAATCCTTTTAACCTTCGCTCCTAATATTCTCTCAACTTATGATAACTAGCGATATTAATATTGTTACGCCATGGAGAATCTAACTGGTCGATCGTCTTAACAATGCTCCACTGGCATGTCCAACAACAATTCGTGCGTGACGTCACTTAGCACAGTAAAGTCATGTATAAGTCACAGTATTACTGTAAATCTAGTGCAAGAATACGGCAAAATAAATTGAGGTCCTAAGGAAGCTCTCAAACATAACCTCAAAATCAAGTTTGAAAATTTCAAAAATTCCTGTGGAGCCTAGCACGGTCAAACAATGAATGTCCTTATCGAAAGAGGGCCGGTAAACGACTTTTTACGCGCAATTGCCTAATCTTTCTCTTTTATGAGACAAAAACTAAAAATATCCCGAATACAAACCGCATTGCGTCAAGTATTCATTATTTCAGCCTATGTTCGTTGAGTAATTGGGTAAAATATACAATCATTCAAGACTACGCATATTTTTTAAATTATCTATTTATATGCTTGAATGTTGTGTTGAACAAGCACATGCGTTGACTCATTTTGCAACCTTAAAAATTATCTTTCCAAAATCTATCAGTTGAAACTTTTCGAATCTGCCAACTAGACTTTACTTGATATGCGTGTTGTTAGTGTTTATAAATGGCAATGGAAGTTTCTCTAAGCCGATAGAGAAGGCACTAAAAGTCTATCGAATTGATGCGGTATCTAGAACAATCGCGAAGCGCGATCTTACGATGACCTGCGGCGGACGGCGTTATTTTTTTCAGGGAAAAGTTTACAACAATATCCTGAACACACGGATAATCTACAGGTAGGTTTCCTTATGAAAACAGGGTAGAGCATACCCAGAAGACATTGGATGTTTTCTGGCCGATAATTTCAAATTTTCAGACGGTTAGATCCCAACTCTGGGCCGATTGGAGTCTCCCGTGACTGGAGTATCGACTTCGGCGGGTTGCCATTTGTATGGGGGTGACAGTTACTAAAAAAATCATTTCAACCCCTTTCAAACCCAATTTTTTCGTAATATACTCATGGAAATTTTGTAGTTTCTATTTTTGGATATGTAAGGCGTTTTGTAAGAGTTTTAAAACTCTGTAAGTACTTATAAAAACTTATATTGAGTACTGGGAAGACTGTTTTTATTTAAGTCTGGGAATTACTTCTCGATTTATAACATGGAATCGTAATGTTCAAGAAAAGGGGGATTATTACTTTTATATAAATAATAAAATTATCTCCATTCGAAAGATAATTTACTGTTTTGTTGATCTCCGATCATTGGAACTTCAGATAAGTTTTGCGATAGAATTATGAGAGGAGAAATTGATGCACAGCTCAGGTTATTTTTAGTTATGATATATTCTTTCGAAACTGTTGTTATATTGAAATCGTTTCGATAAAAAGTGACCTTTCACTATTTTACCCATTACACTGGCGTAAACCCCGATAAAATTATCTGAATTGCTATTTTCTCGCAGAATGTTGTTATATGGTTTTTGTAAATTTCGAACTACTTTCTCAATTTGAATTATAAAACAGTTTGATGATTGTCTCAAAAAAATACACATTTCAGCAAGGTCATGTCGCTGGACAACAGAAACTATCTGCCAGTATTTTTCTTTGAGAAAACTTACACAATATCCGCAGTGGTATTGACCAGAAGAGTAGTTTTCCTATAAAAAATGGACTACTTTCGATTTTTTCTTGAGAGCCATGCGTATTGCAGCCAAATGTACTATATATTCAATCTTGTAGAGGACCAACTTCGTTTCTTAAAATAATGCAAAAAGAATTCTGAAAAAACAAATTCTCAGTTTGGATTTTGAGAAAATTTTAATACATTGCGAAGTAAAATGTATGAAAAAAAAATTATCAAAAAGCACTTTTGGATTCAACTCAAAAAACAACCTTTTTTCTTTTTTGCCTCAATTTCATTCCCATCCATCTATATTCATAATGAAGGAAGTCATGGAATTCTCCCCAAATCGACCATCGACCAAATTTTTAGTTATCTCACCTACAAAAATTCTATTTTCAGGTCAATTTCCCTAGATCGACCAAATTTTCAATTATATCACCGAAGAAACCCCCCCTCT
>WOGO01006633.1:0-11649 GCA_015342085.1 Leptinotarsa defecta | reverse complement strand
GTCCTTCAGACTAGGAAAAAATGATTCGACGTTTTAAACCATTCCTTGGCATGCAACCACAAGTTTCCGTATCTAAACGAAACGGAAATTCTGCACTATGCAAGGAAGGGTTGCAAACTGAATTATTTAGAATCCTTGGAAATTCATAAGCATAAACATTGCGGGTGCAACCTGTTAAATGATAAAATCAATTTAATTTACTCTACGGTTTTGAAATTGGCACATCCGCATTGCGAACAGTAAATTCAGGTACTCAATCAAATACCTGAATGGTATATATTGGCGAATGTAATGAATCATTGTTACTTTATTGTATCAGTTTGAGAATGTCCATATAGGACGAAACTGTAGTATCGTTAGTTACAAATAAAAGTGGTAAAAAACATAGAAATTTTCATTTCTCTTTTCAAGTATGTACTTATTTTATTTCAAGTTGCCTAGTCGACCTGTTTTACAAGTAAATACAATTGATATGGTTTTATTAGTTTCCTATCTACACTGTGTGTTTGTGCGCACTTGCCACTATTTTGTTTTGTTGAAACAAGCGCGAGCAAGTATCAAAATCGGGAGTACGGGCGTGAAGGCGGGGGAAGTAGACTGTCAGTCGTAGGGCAACCATTCATTTGTTTTGTGATTTTTCGCGTTTTCATAATATTTTCGTACCTATGTTAATATGGATTCTGAAAAGCGTGAAGTGGACAGTGAAAATAGGAGGTTTCTGACAGAATAGACTGAACAATATCGTAAACTCTCTCGTAAAGACTCGTGAAGAAAAATTTCAATCTCAGTTCTCACAAAAAAAGCACAAAATTACTAGTTCGTTGCATAAGCGAGCAAGAAAAATCCACAGAAGCAGCGCTACGTGTGTGCTGGACGCTTAATAAACAGCAAAAACCATTTTCAGATTCTGAGATGGTGAAAAAACGTATGTTAGAAGTAGTCAGGTCACTTTTAGAAGAAAAAAATATGTTGTCGCTGCATTTCAAAGTATTTCATTGTCAGCGAAAAGAAATACACGAAAAACGGAAATTTTTGCTGCTGATAATAAAAACACCCTTTTTGAACCCCTGTAAAAGGCACCTTGCTACGCCATTGCACTTGAATCATGTGACATTGTTGATGATGATGAACAAATGTCTATTTTCGTAAGATTTCTTGATATTGAGTGTCAGATTTTTAGGGAAGCAGCTGCTAGCAATATTGCCGGAGAAGATTCATTCAAGATCAGCAGAATGGACAGATGTGGCTGCCAAAGGCATTACTTCAAATAGAGATAATTGATTTGCAAGAAGATGTGTCTTTGTAAATATATAAAACGGTATCCACTGAAGAATTTTGGACCAAACATATTCCAGAAAAATATGAAGATTGCAAGAAACTTATAGCTATAAATTGGACCACTATATTGGGCCCGACATATGTAAGTGAAAATTCTTTCTCAAAGATTAATTTTTTGAAAAACAAATATCGTTCGAGATTAACAGACGCCCACCAAGGAGACACACTTCGAATTTGCTGTTCCTCTCGAGAACCAAATATAAAACTGGCCCCCCAAGACCGTCCGTGTAATTTCTGACATTAGTTCTATGTCTTGTGTTTTATAATTCAAAATTTGATTTGTAACCAAAATAACACATAGATAGCTGTTAATTTTTATCAGTTGTTTTTTCAGGACGTCGTGAAAAATTTCCCTCAGTTACCGGACCCCACCTAAAACTACTTGCCAACCCTAATCTATAGGATCAACTAGTTGCCTTATTGTAAAGGCTACAAAGAAATACAGAGAATGAATCTCATCATCAGGCGGTGTCACCTACCTAAAATCTGTTATCAATGTTTTTCCGTTAACCAGCTGTCACCCTCCATAAACGACAACCCTTAGCCTTGTGCGAGCCGAGGATTAACGGGGTCTTGCATTTCAACATGCGATTCCCAGCACAGCTTGTCCTGTAAGTGCAGTTTAGTGTAGCAGTACATTGTGGTTCAGCGTAGCAACACTGATGTGACATATGAAATATCAAAACATTGCTGTCTAGTGTTGGAGTAGAGTAAAGTAGAGTTAGTTTATTCCTATGTGACAATTTAAAAATTGTATACAGTGGTCAAAAATGTACCAACAAATAAGTTGGTATTATTGCAGAAACAAATTTTGAGCCATTTCAAATACTGAAATAAAAATATGCGTTCAAAACATAAATACTGTGAATAGTCTGAATGAGTTACAATATTTTCGTATTATTCTACAAGAACTCAGAATTAGTGAGTATAGCTGAGAAATATCAATATATACACAAAAACTTACTGACAAAACATTTAAGAAGCATATACACAATAACCAAAAAATCTCAGTATGAAACATTACCGTCATTGAGTCGTATACAGTAGTTTATACAGTGAGTATATACAGTGAGTGTATACAGTGAATATATATGTAACATATAAATTCCTTCAGAAATTTTTCTACCCTTTGGTAAAATTCAACTAGGTTTAGTTCCTCCCACTCGTTTGTGATCAACTTATTATATTTAATAGGCAAAAATCTGAAAGAATTGAGATTCTTTGATAAGCGAAAGTACTGCGTTATGAAAGATTTATATCTGGTATATTTATTTTGAACGATATTACTGGAAACGTTTTTTTTTTAACAAAAAGTGATTGATTAGTCACAGTCAATATTCTTTTTCAAATAATGGACAACAACAAATTTTGAATATGTTTTCAATCTGGTTTTTTTCCTTGTATTATAAAGACCTTATCAACCCCTTAAGAGAATCCCACAAGACATGGTACTGTGAAAAAAAGCATGGTAGGCCATCACAACACTTTTATTTACAATATTCTTAACATTCCTCAAGAGAGCTTGTTTATTTTTAAGATTGATTGTATATGAGCATCTCATGTCAGCTCACTCCCAAAACATTTCACCGCTAACTTGTCCTTCAGAATTAAATTGTAAGAGTAAAGAGTAACATTTGAGTTTTATCGAGATATAATCTCATATTCATGACCACTTCAGGAGGTGTCCGATTTGATGTTCTCAAACTGATCAGAGTTTTCCATTGAAGTTATTTTAAAAAAGGTTTTCAAATAAATTGCGCCTAATTGAATTAATGCATTTTTGACAGAGACAATCATAAAAATGGATAGGCTCTCTGAATTATTCCTAATGTATCGAAAACAAAAATGTCTCAAAGAGTTTTCGAATTTTATCTTTCCGAACCATCGTTTATGCATGGTACATGTATATTCAGGAAATTTACGACATTATATGGCATGACCAACGAAGACGTGAAGTTTTCACTTTCAGTAGTTCCAGTAGTTCAGGGCTTTCAAAACTGAGGAGTTGTGAACCTATATCCGTAGCAACTTTTCTTCATAATATAATAATCACCTCCTACAATTCATGGCAGTACTAAGGAAACACCTTGTACAAATATTTTGTTTAATAATAGTTTTCAATTCGCCGCTCTTCAGCAATCAACCCTCAGAAGGATAAATTTCAGATCGTCTTTGAATGAGATGTATGTTGATGTATGTTCAAAATGACAACATAGTTACAAACTTATGTCCAACTTTCATCTGATCCAATTCAAAATAATTATCTCCTCCTGGCAAACAGTTACTTGAAATTGATTCAGTTCTAAGACATGAAAACCACCATTCAGTCAGAGTAACCACCCATTCGTGAACACTGATGCGTAACTCAATCAAAATGTCGTTCGTTCGGGGCTGCCAATTTGTTGGTGGTTTGAAAATTAATTGGGCACATTTTTACGCATAGAGAGATTCTTGACAAAGTCACTTTATTTTTACCCTTGCCCTATAAATGTTCGAATACCGTGTAAAACGTAAAAACAGCCTATATAAATGATTGTCGAAAGTAAAAGTAATTGAAGATACTTTAAATATGATTCAACAAATTACAATATGAATCGACTTTCTTCTGCCTCCAGTCATCTTCGAGTGATAACTGGCTTAGAGATACTAATACTAACAATCAAAATGTCGTGAAGTAACCTGTTTAGAAATAGGTATGTTTCCTTTTTTTCTTATTTTACATTTTGTGGCATTATTATTCATTCTTATTATTTAACTAATAATAAAATAAATTTTTAGAAGTACCTACTTACCGAAAAGGAATTTTTCTTTGTTGAAAACTTATGAAACTTATTAAAAAAACTTCAGACATTTTATGTTTTTGAATTTCATACATTCATTTTTTTCATTAACACTAAATTATCCGAATATTTTGGTTTTGGTATTTCTATTATTTTTCAATATCTAGTTAGTTTTTCATTTATTTTTTTTTTCACACACATTTTAGATTTGTTCACATAACTTTGGACTATGGACTATGGGTGACCGAACCTTTAGTAATCACCAAGACACAAATCATCCACCTTCAAACAAAATTTGCTTTCTGTCTTTCTCTGCTACTAAAAGCAAACAACGGCATCATCGAATCTGAATAATGAAAATGACATATTTGAAGTTTCTACATCCAATAATATCAAAAGTATACAAGTCCGAATTTAGAAAAATATATTGACAATTAACGAAAAGTTCCATTGAAAATTGTATTCAAAAAGATCATAAAAAAAGGTCTGCCACAACATTATTGTACGATCTGTCATTTTCGAGATAGCAGTTGTTTCACCTAGTATGAAAGCGGGGAATATATTCTTGACTGATCGCCCCGAGAAATTACACTTGAAGATTTACATTGTAACCTTAGATCATGCAGATTGATATACGGTTGGATTCATAAAAAAAACAGTAATTTTTCTGTGAAAACAGGTATATTCAAAACTTTCTACGACAGTACAAATGACACCGATATGATATTATTTTTACTTTTTAGAAGATACATAGCTCTTAAAAATACCCTGATTTAGTACAGTTTCAAAAATTATACTTGATAATTAGTTCATTTGTTGATATAGATACCACCTATTTAACACTGTCGGAATTAGCACTGAACCACACTTATTAGGTCCAATAATTTCAAACTCCTAACAGATTTCTGTAATTTAAAAATTGTCCACAATGAAAAGTTTCGTCGAAAGGATTGCCAAAGTGCTGACAGAATTTGACATACCATCACCACTAGTCCTTCAACGAAAAAGCTCATTTAAATACACAACAATAAAAATTACAAGAAAGTGGTTTTACACAGGATATACTTGTGATTTCAGTTTTTTTTTCATACAGCTAACTTGATATTTTCTACTATTCATTTAGCTAGAGTGGTATAATTCGAAATAATTTTCAGAATACGATATGGATATTCAACTTAAACTGTTCAATATGTATTTTTTACCACATATAAAAGAAAACAATCCATACTTCTGATCACTTGAAAAGATAAATACAAGTTATTTATAGTTTTTCTATCCAAACAGAATTTTAAAAAAGGTTTGAATCCCAATCTTAACTGAATAATTTAGTTTTCCATTGGTGAAACTAGTTCACACGCAGTGATATTTGTTCTCTATTTATCAATTTATCATGATTCATTTTCATCTATGTACTGTTTTTAATATGTATCCATCCAATATGTTTTAACGTATGTGTGAAATTGACTATTGTTAATGTGTTTGTACTTGTTGTTTGTTTTTCATTTTTTTTGACATCTCATGTTGTAAGAACAACCTAAAGAGACAAATATATTATCTATCTATCTATCTATCTATCAAGCTGAGCTTTACAAACAACTGTTGGTCTTATGAAAAGAAAGCAACTGCTTTCCGAAACGTCAGTCATTTGTACAGAAAGCTAAGTATATGAATTGTTTTTACAATAAGATTATCAATATTATATTCACAGTTCATAAATACAAGTTATTGACTACCTAGACTCTTCAGAAATTTACAATAAACAGTAACATTTTGGGATGAACTTTCAAGTTTCAATGTTCAATAGTGTAACAAAGAAGTCTAAAACGAGCCTAAAATTATGAATGTATTTCTATATCACTCATGGTTGAAAAATATTTTCGAAAAATTATTTCTGTTTCTACCACGTGTGTCTGAGATAATCATCCAAATATTTGATTCAAAAGAGCAGCGAAAAATGTTCAATGTCGTAATGAAGAAACCTCAAATGAATCTTGAATTATTGCAAGTTCAAATTTTCCAAAAAGTAAATGATTTTGATTTGTTTCTGCCAGATAAATGATGAACCAAATAGAATCACTGATTTTTTAGAAAAACAACAAAAAATCTGCAATAAGAGGCAATAGGAGTCCAAAATGAGCCCATAATTTCGACAATACCTGATTCTGTGGTTGGGTCATGCTAGTTTAACGTTAAGCTGGCAGAACCCACAATATCTACATTAAAAGAAAAGCAACAAACTCTGGAATAGAATACAAAATTAGCATAAAAATAAATATAAAAATTCAAAGTAGTTGTGCACGCGTAACAGGGCTCCACAGTTTCACTGAAATTCTCTTACTTTTCCCTAAACACCAAATCTTCTGACTATCACTGATTTTCCAGTTTTTGCAGTAAATTTCTACCCACCCGCTTTCTTGAACGTAAAAGCAAATAAAATCACAAACCCTCACTATAATCATTTTTTTGATCTGATTGGAATAATGATCACAGAAGTTACATATTTTAGAAACACAAATGATTCCTACATGCATTTAGTTATAGAAATATGTCAGTCATTCTTGAACATATCCAGTGGCATCACTTGAAAAATGTTATAAAGTTCCATTCCCACATATCTCTCCAGTTGATACTGGTGAGATGTATAATGAATACAAAATATTGTCAAGAGTTAAATGAAATGAAAACAATAATATGAACTTATTTCAGAAAAGTTGTTGAGGAAGTTTCGTTTTGTGAAAATTTTTAAAATCAAAAGAAACAGATTGCATCAACTAATAGTGGATTAATACACCAGAAGTCATAAGTGGTTAACGGAAGAAGAATGTCTGGAAAAATTATTTGTGTGTAATTAATAGGCTGTCAAAAATAGAAACACATTTGGTTTATAATTACCATAACAAAGATTAGAAACTATTTTAAAATCAAACCAGACATTTACTTATATAATGATAATACTGGTATTTCTCACAAAAATCGTTAAAGTCTACTTTTACATTGAAATATTACCTTGCATTCATTAAAATTTCAATCATGAACATATGGTATCAAACCTATTAGGAACTATTCACGTCGTCCGAATTATTGACAAAAATGAATTTTTTCAAAAAAAAAAAAGAGATAAAAAAGCAAAAAAAAAATTGAAAAAATTAGAATTTGCAAATGGTTGTCTACTTACATGCAAAAGTTTCAAAAATCAATAAATCTAAATTGCACCCATAATGCCCGGATATAATGTCGGAATAATTATTCAATAAAGGAATATGTAACATGATTATTGAATTTAAAATAACAAATCCATATCAATACCCAACCGCCCAACCGATGACTATTGACAACTGACAAAATTGGCAACCGACGACACATGACACAGTGCGGTGTTACCAGAAGGAAAATATTCGAACCTCATTGGACCACAAAACTGTAAAATTTTCATATCTACATTTCGACTGCAAAACAACTTGGACGATCTAGCTGTGCCTTTGAATATTGGATGCGCAGTAGATCAGCCTGCGTAATGGGGCGAAAGCTCATTAGCATCGACGAACTCGTGTAGTGAACTTCGTGGTAGTTCACTACGCGGAGAAATTATTCTGTGAGGTGTACTGGGAGTTATATGTTGTCTCTGAAAATGTCTTTGAACAGTAAACTGACAATAAGGTTCTCAGTGGACAAAGCGGAAAAATTGTGAAAAATGTTTTAAGACTTTTGCAAGCGGAAGCAACGGCAGATGGAATAAAACTTCATTTTACGAAAGTGAGAAGTAACAGTAATGATAAATACAACTGTAACCAACATTGTATTTTTATTTTAAAGGTTCAAGAACGAGTAGATGAGATCACAAGAGTCTGTGTGCGAACTGTACGATAAATTGAAATCAGAGTAAAAAAAAATAGAAAATGGAGAGACCAATAAATTTTCAACTCCAAATAAAATGACATATATTAAAAATTTAAAATTATGATGGATGATGTTGATTTGTCAATTTTACGTATTATTTTCACCTGCACAAAAGGAAGAATTGGGGTTCCCGTTCTCTATTGGTATATTTATCTAGTTGTTAATACGTGCTGAATTTATTTAAGCCTAAATTCGTCTCCCGATTGTACTTCCCGATGAAAGTTACTAATGGAGAATTACTATCTCTTTATCGTTCGCGTATCTCAGAGAGGGGCACATCTATATTTGCCAAGCTGTAATAAAAATTAAGGAAATAAAATACAGGTTTGGTGTATTTTACTTTCGGGTGTTCATATTACTGAACCTACTTCTATTCTCAGTTTAGACAAGACTTCATGAAACTAGTAAATAACTGCATTTCAGTGGATACTTTTCATACTTTCATTTGCGATTTTGATAAGGGTTTTGAATGAATGAATTTTGAAATATTGTTTTTGGTATGGAAGTATGTATTTTATCCTTTCATTTTTGATTACTATTCAATCAGTTGAAGTGTATGTAAATCCACAATTTTTGAAATTCTGCCCAGCAAATAAAGTATTGGAGTAATATTTATTATATAGGATAGGAAAATTCTGAAAATCGTAGGAAAGTACGCATTTTGATCGATTGACGGACATAAGTATAATAAAAGATGATAATGATGACAACAATAATAATAATGATAATATTCGCTAAAAAAATAAGTTCTGAAAAACCTATTTCGTCTCCTTCTCATTAAAAACTCCCCCCGTATCTTTTGTAATTACTATATATCGGACTAGATTTCTGTTAATTTTAAGATCGGTTAATATACAGGCGACAAGTTTATATCAAATCAAATAAAAAATGTACTCTACTGTCTAAGAGGGAAAACTCTTGTTGACAAAGCATGGTTTACATGTACAATATATGCCAATTAATTTATCAGTGTTTCAAATAAAATGGTTGTATGGTTGAAACAACAATAGATATACATATATCTTTGGTCTAGTTGTAAAAGAATAAAACATGTAAGTAACAATTACTACATCTCACGATGAAATCACAATTGAATATAAAATGCAGGTAATTTCATTTTATAGGAATATACTGAACTCAAGATACTGTCACTATAATATTCCTACAGGCTGTAGTATTCTTTAGTTGATGATTTTTTAACAGTTTTTCGAAAGATTGTCGGCCGTGGTACATTTTTTATTTCGATCGGCAGATGACTGAAAAGTTTTTTACTCTCAAACATGAGAGAATTGTTTGTTGAAGTTGTTCTTGGTTACGGTAGGGGTGTCGTTGTTTTGACGGGTATTATATGGTCTTATAATTGTCATATTGGAATTTTCTTATACATCAAACATACTGTCTCGAGGATAGATATACTATATAGGGTCAAAATTCTATGTTTTTGAAAAAGCGTTTCACAGTGATCTCTCGATTTAGCTTTTTTTTAAGGAAAGAACACAAGCACTACAGGAAATTCCTTGAAAGCGTTGCCTGTGCGAAAGTACCGATTCACGTTGGATTTGAATCGCTGGAGAATAAATTCATTAGAAAAAATGTTTTCCGGAAGTTTATTCCACATACACGCAGATCTCCAAAAGCATTTGAGTTCGGGGTGTACTCAGTTGAACCTCAGAACGGTGAGCAGCCACAATCCGTCGCATATTTTTTATATGTACCGCTCTTGGTGGAATCAAGTATACCAAGTCACTTGAACACCTCCCGTGAAAGTGTATATAAAAAAGACAAATCTCTAACCTTTCTTTGATGTTCCAGCAAGTGATGTTCGAGTCTCCAATCAGGCCAATGGCTCTTTTCAATTTATATATATTCAAATATTTTAATGAATGATCGATTGGATTTAAATAGATCACCATTATTGAACTTGTTTTTTTTCTTGATGAAATATTATTATATTGATGTAGAATTGAGGTAATACGCTTTAGGTAATCATAATTGAAGATGTACCTTAGGTATATAAATATCAGTGAGAATTTACTTGTAGTACTTGATTCACTACGAAAAAGCTACTGTTAGCGAAAAGTGTCGTGATATATTCTTTAAATAACGTTTGTGGATATCAAATCGTAAAGTGTAGTTTATGAAAATAGTTTCATATATACTGATGATGGTAAGGCGGAAATAGAAATACAGTTCGTTTAAAAGTGATTGACGATGTTTCATGGTGAATTTCAATAGTAAGGACTTCCATTGACATCCATATGAATCTAATCTGATTTCAAATCTCTGAAATATCAATAAAATTAAAATGAATACCTAAAAATATTAATTATATTGAGCGGCCAACTTTCCCTAAACCGGAGAAGTGAAGAGAGGGGATAGGTAAAACCATACGATTATAGATGCTAACAATCGAAACGTCGTGAAACAACATGGTTTGAAATCTTTTCAATTTCATTTTAGTTTGTTAAATTTTGCTCATTTTTATTTTATTGCAATTCCATTTCCATTTTATTACTTATTAATATAGTCGATATTTTCAGCTATTCATTTCAAATTTATTTAATCTTTCAGAGATTTCAAATCAGATTAGAATCATATTTGACTGAGCCTTTTTCCTGAGAATAGAACAGCGAACGTGTCACGAGATGCAGCACTAGTAGTAGGGACAAACATAAACTATTTACATGTCAAACAGTGTTATTTACGTAATATCAATTCATTATTTAAAAATATAAATCTGATATAAAAATTATTTTTTGCTAGTATAATGCCAACAAATCATTGCTGTTTTGCGAATTGTACGTCGGATAATCGATATCCGGAAGGAAACGTGTTTTTTATACCATTTATAAAACCTCATAATAATGAGGTTAGATAAAAAAAATTGATATATGCTTCGAGGAGAGTGGATTTAATGGTGCAAAAAATAATTAAATATTCATATGTATGCTCTAAACTTGAAATTAATAGTGAATTTTTCATAGTTAATTACCATTGATCAGAATGAGATATACCCTCAATCGTTTATTAAATTTAATTCATTTATTATATTTGATTGAATTTATTTCATTACCATCTATATTTGATTCATATTTCACAAGACAATAAATCTGAAATTCATAATTATTTTAAATTTCTTTTATAACAGTTTGAATCTACCACTAGTCGTTTACTAGAGTATGTATACTAACCTGTCTATTGATCCAATTTTTTTTTTAATTACTTTCAAATTACGACATGCCAGTCAAAGTTTCAATGTCACAACATTGTTATCCTTTGAAGTTGCAAATTTTAGTTTTGCTCCAGGCCCCCCTATGCCCCCTCCCGGGTTGTGTGCCCTGAAGTAAGAGCTTCCCCCCCAGCTATTTAGCGAGGAGAACCTACTACCCCACTCCATCCACCCCCGCTCTCCGAGCGGGCCTCAACTTGTTGATGGGCACTTCAACAAGATTGACATCTGACCTCTTTTTGGTCGAAAGTCAGCCTTCAGGTGTTTTTACTTTCTTATCGAATCTTTGTTTTATCTGACTATTCCTAACTGAATTTAAGCATGGGGGCCCCCAAAAACTAACCGGCGCCTTTGTGTTATGCATCGAGCGTTTCTCAGTGCATCCAAGAAAAATGTTTAGTCGCG
>WOGO01006632.1:0-11649 GCA_015342085.1 Leptinotarsa defecta | reverse complement strand
ATTTTCAGTATGATTCTACGCTAGAGAAATATCACTTGTTTGTGATTAATCTCATCTACTGAAGGAAACATGAATTACCCAAACCTTCGAGTTTACAACATTTCGTTAGACTCCAGAAAAAACAATTAAATCAACAAAACCCAAATGTAGTTGTAATAAAAATGTATCTAATATAATTTATTGAAATGAAATACCTAAAAATTTGATGTAACAATTGTGCATCATTCAAAAAAGTGATTTCGCGGTGAAACTAATAAAAATTGACTATTATGTGATTTTTCTCTATGAATATTTTCGAAATCGCGACACGTTTTTAGATATTTCGAAAACTGTATACGTAAGTTTTTTATTAGTTTTCATTAAATATCGGACATTTCCATTCAATTTTTGAATCTGAATGAAGTATTAAAAATATTGAACTTCAGTCTCCCACAAAAATTTTGTTGGGTACATCACTGCAGAGAACTGTCTTATGAAAGACAGTTTTCTGCAGTTCTCCTAAAATTCAGGAAACATCTAAATGTTTCACTTTTACATTTACACAAAAAATTGATTTCACCCTGATTGGGTTTGATGGCCTTTCTATGAATTACCAGTCTTAATATATTCGGTTTTCAGTAAAGAATTTGAACTGGAAACTGCAAAATCTTCCAAGGGATGATCAGAGATGTCCACGAAACGTTCTAGGTTTTCCGAAGACTCGGTTTCCATGACTTCGTCTTGTAATGGGTCAATTACTGGAATCTAAAAAAAAAATTAATCCATCTAATTTAGGAAGATCAGGGTTGCTCAAAGGGTTAATTTAAGTTAAGCATCTAATTTAAAAAAACAAAACATTTCGTCGTTTTATCGGGAGTCACAAATCAGTCTAATAACTGAGCTATACATACGTAGGTCTCTTTTGTTACAGTTAGGTTATGTTAGATTAGGTTCAAAGTGAGTGGGGCTATTCGAACCTCCACCGCAACCCGCAAGGGTTTATTGGGGCTCACACCTATTCACACTCAACCAAATAAATCTAGTTTCTTAACGAATCCGATTGGTTTGTATGGTGAGTGGTCTTACAGGTCAGATAGTAAGAGTAATGCTCTGCCGAACTCTGTAAACCTGATTCGGTACCCATCGGGGCAGGCACAAAGTATGTGCTCTGCTGTTTCTTCATTTTCCAAATGGAAACTACACACACAATCTTCCGACAGTACGAGTCTCTGCATATGATGATTCAAATGACAGTAACCTGTAGGAAGGCCTGTTAGACATCGTAGTTCATCTTTACTGTAGTCCAACAACTGTTTGGTATCAAGCTTGGAAGGGTGAATAAACGCCTTGGAGTGAGGTTGGATTTTTCCTATCTCTCTGCACACAATTCAATAGCGTAAATTTCCGCTTGAACTAAAGTCGCATTTGTTCCTAGGCAGGTTGATATCTCTGTCCTGGGTCTGCGACTGAAAACACCTGCTCCAGAACCGGAAGGTGTTTTTGATCCATCTGTGAACCAACAACAACTGCTCTTAATATTTCCATCTTCCGGAGGATCCAGTCTTCTCTACTCGGGAACAGTACTTTATAAGGCAGTTCGTAGTAGACAGTTGGAGGCATAAAGTCAGAGGTCATTTCCAGAATGCTGTGAGAGAACAGGCAAATTCTAATTACGTGTGTAAATAATGAGTCAGGGTACCATTGGATGCAGAATTGAACGCCAATCAAAATGATGTGCCATTTGACCCACCCTTCCTATTTAAAATTCAAAGGGTAACATCTACCCCTCGTAGGGGGTTGGACCACTAAGCTTCCTTTTTTCTTGATGTCATGTAAGCAAAAATCGCAACAAGCTACCGCCTGTTCAACTGTGAAAAAATTCCATTTAATTGTCTTCATGAATGCATTCACTCCCACAAATTTTGATTGGTAAGCGACCACAACTTCTTCATCTTCCACCCATTCAATAACTTTTTTAATAAACATCATACTGCTTTACTATAGCAATAATGGTAGTCCAATGGTAGAACTTATTTTTGAGTAATATACTACAGGAACTGTGTTGACAACATTTGATCGTATGAAAGTGCAATTTTTTTACTCACAAAAGTAAATCATTTAATCTAAAACATCCACCTGATTCGAAAATAGGAAACACAAATAACGAACCGATTTCAGAAATAATACAACTCCAAACTAATATTTAACAGGTCAATAACAACATATTTGTTACAGTATGGACACTCTCTATGAGCATTGCCATAAAATCTAAAAACTTCAGGAACGCATTTGTAGATTCGGTTTTGATTTTTTGTCTATCACGTCTGTTCCACAAAAGTGTGATTTAAAGAAATAAATTGATAGGAAAAATCGCTTTCACATTTATATTTCGTGTGAAAATCATATGAATTCATGAATTTTTTTTTATAGTTCATCCACTTTTCATTTCTTAACTCCCCAAATTTATTAAACATGCTAAAAATTGATTTTAATGATACAACAAAAAAATAAAATTTATCAAAACTGCATAAATCTAAATCGATTAGTTTCTTCATTTTATCAGCCGATGGTACCGGTAAAAGCATATCAGGTATGCCATTGAGCTCGGACTGGAAAATACGAAATAATTTTCATTTGTCCTAAAAAGAATAATCCGATTAGACCCTATACTTGGTTACTTATACAATAAAATCTTCAGTGCATTATACTAAATTGAATTGCGTTATAACAGACAGAACCAGCCCAGTCGTTTTTTCAAAAAAAAATAACGAAACAAGTTATGAACCAAGTTGATTCATTTTCAAACAGAGAGGAAAAATGTCTTGAAATGATAACATAGAATGATGCCATCGGTTTATTTTTTTAATTCCTTTGTTGGTCACAAAGTGTTGTTCCAAGTACGTGCGTAGTTTCATCAAATCCAAAAAAATATTTTGGCATTTCAAATGAGTGAAACTATAAAAGACATAGCATAATATATTAAAGAAGATGTTCATGTTTGTGAGATTTACTTCGAAATCATTCATTTCAGAGTTGTTTTAAAGGTCTTGGATAATGAAAAGTAACATATACTTTCCAAAAACATTGGTTGGGTAACAGGTTCAATTATTTTCAGAAAAACTGTTGCTTTCTTATCAATCTTTTGATTTCAGTTACATTCTTCTTCAGGACTCAAGAAGGAGAATTTTCGTTTATACTACATGTTCGTTGTGGTATTGTTCGTCTAGAATATTTTGAAACTAGTGTTATTCATGTTTTATTAGGTATCTAATATATTTGATGATTTTCAAATGGGTATTTTTTAACATACGGATAACTTGCTTTCGAACTTTGAAGAAGGATTTGAGCAAATTCGGAATGTTGACAACTTTTTCATTAAATATGATTGTTCCTGTTACCCAACGTAAAACGGGTCCTAAAGTATATATTGTTCAAACTGGCAGAACATTTAAGAATCGAATCCAGGAACATCATGTGAGCTATGTAAATGAGAAAACAAGTTCAACATATTCAAATCATCTTTTAGAAGAAAATCATATCTCTAACGAAGAGTTCGAAATTTGACACATAAAAAGTAGAGGTTTCAAACTGAATCAATTGGAAGCAATGGAAATTAATAAACTTGAAAATTCCAACATTCTAATGAATGACCATCTGGATTTGAATAGAAGTATCATTATCGATGTAGAAGTGAGGTAATATGCTTCAGGTAATCATTATTAGAGAGGTACCTCAGGTATATAAAAATTGTGTATATTTTTCATATTCTCTGTTTGACCTGACCCATTTTAGTTGGAAATAAAGTAATAAAATAGAAAGGTTTTTCTGATTGTCACCTTTGATTCTTCAATTTCACTCGCGGAATCTTCTAAATCCTCTTCGAGATAACCTTGTCTGTCAACTTTTCCTGTGAAAGAAACTCGTGTTTCGACAACATTCGAAGCGGCAGTATCTTCAACATTATCTTCAGAATTGGCTTCAGCTGCTTCAACAAATGCAGAAGATAGTTCTCCGCTCAGTTTGGTGACATTTTGACTAACTACATCGTACATGAATATTTCCCTTTCTTTGCTGTTGCCTTCAGAAGGACTGAAAAAAATATCATATATTTTGAACTCGTATCTAGTTCGATGCAGTAATAAAATATCAAATGTTACTCAAATAAATGTAAATGTTTACTGAAGAAAGGTTGGTTTGGTAACAAGATAAATTTTTTTTTGAAAAACAATTGGTTTTTGCCAACTTTTCGAATTTAATTGAAATCTTCTTCAGGGCTCGAAAAGTAGTTTCTTAGTGTTGATATTACTATTTTAAAAACCATTAGACATAAGAGATACATAAAAAAAAATAAAAAAATTGCAACAACTGAATTTTCGAGACAACACCAACAAAAAACGACATGAAAAAATGACATGAAACAAACGGCGTGAACAAACTTTCGTATGTTTCATGGAGGTGTTGTCTTGAAAATTTGGTTGTTGCAATGTTTTTTAATTTTTTGTAAATGTATGTAAATA
The DNA here is from genome assembly GCA_015342085.1 of Leptinotarsa defecta. Lineage (NCBI taxonomy): Eukaryota > Metazoa > Arthropoda > Insecta > Coleoptera > Chrysomelidae > Leptinotarsa > Leptinotarsa defecta. Next base: position 7,153 of record WOGO01006632.1, on the reverse strand, counting down.
TGTCCAATGGTTTTTAAAGTAATAATATAAACATGAAGAAACTAGTTCTCGAGCCCTGAAGAAAAATTTAATTGAATTCGAAATGGCGGCAAAAAACAATTGTTTTTTTAAGAAGCAATTGATCCTGTTATTCAACCAACCTTTTTTTAGAAATTATTGTTGGATCACTAAACTAGGTATCTGTAGATGTTTCAACTTATTTGAGTAGCCCTCAAATTATTATAAGGTTTTTATGGTTGATAGGGGGATGTTTATGAAATGACAGATTTGCTTCACTTAAAAAAGTTTCATTATAAGTGAAATAACGATTGTATTATAGATTGTATTACATCGAGATCCTATTTTGAATTTGAGATGAAGGAATATTTCATAAAACAGTTGTATATATTGTTGTTAATCATGCCCTGAAGAAAATAACGCCGGCCGCCACTGGTAGCCATAAATCAATTGTGATATAACTAAGAGCGCGCGAATGTACGATGTTCGCTGCCGTTCTAGATTTAGAGAGAATAATGCTACCGGCCTCGATGGAGTTCCAAGGAATGTTTCGGCGCCTTCGATTGCAACATTTAGGCGCTACTGGCCCATCGAGACAGTCAACTGGAAGTGACAGTGCGGTACGCGAAGCATCTAGTAAGGCGATAGGCTTTCCAATAAAAGTTGAAGTTTTGGTTGAAGTCTTTGTTGCATTTGAAGTGAAATAAAGTTGAGTTTGATTATTTTTCAGTGTATTCAATTATTGGTGAACCCACGGAGAAAAACGTAACAATATCAATACATTGGACTCTTCAGGAATATTCTCCAACATACAAGGTATGTATCTAGTAGAAGTGTAGCGTAACAAAGTTAGGGTTTTTTTCCAAATATGATGGCACTCATTACTTTTTTTATTCGGATTCCATCTGAGAAGTAATTTCAAAAAACATGAAACTGTTCAGGTATATACCAAGAGTGTCAGAAGTTATTTTAAAAATAACGTCAATTAGATGACATTTTCAACAGATATCATTTGAAAAGTTAATTTTTAAAATAATTAATAATAATTGTACCGAAATGTTTTTTTTCCGAAACTGGGTGAATGGTAACTCAAAAAGATCTTTTCCTTGGTTTTCTAAAATGGAACACACTTTATTTTATTCTATATTTGATTTTCCCGCTAGAAGTGACCTATATAGAGTGTCATGGGTATTTTATTGACAAAGTTTGAATTCTCAGGAAAAAAAATCAAATGACTGTTTTCTTCATTGTTGAGAAGTAATTTGACTGAATAACTGGAGGATATTTTTTTCATTAATTTATTAAGGAAACTTCATTCATTTCACGTTGTGATTTTATAGAAAACCCTGAAAGTTAGAAAGCTACTTGACGATGTAGACTGTTTCGTAGATTATTTTTCCTTGAAGATTTTCAATAATTTTCAAGATTTTTTTGTGATCAATAACAGTATTTACTTTATTGAGATTGAGTCTCCAGAACAAACTGTTATAACAAAATTTTACTAATTTCATATACCCGAAAAGGTTGATCATCTGAAAATCTATCAAATTATCTAGAATGTATTTCAATCTAAAATTTCATTATCCAAGTTTTTGAAAAGACTATTAAAACATTCCTGAGTATTGACCTATACCGCCGTGAGTTTTTAAAAATGGGTTTCAGGGAGTACTAGTATCTGCAATAATATTGGAAATAATAAAAAAAAAATGTTCTTGAATTTCTATTTACCCAATGGGTAACCAAGTTATTATTCGAAAATGAAAAAATACATTTTCAAACATCTACAAATAACATACTCTTCAAATGAGTGTTGATTGAAAATAGGGACGGTTGAATAGATCAAACTTTCTGACCACTCGGTATATACCCATACAATACCACATTTTTGTCAAGAGTACATTTCTGACAGAATCTCAATATGGGATACGTTTCTACTGGGTACGTACAAAACATGTTATGATAACTTAGCTCCTTCATCACAGACTTCTGGTGGGAGCTAAATGTGACACACACTTTATAGTTTTTATGAAGTTTAGTGTTGACATGGTGTTTGTACAAAAATTTTCACAGCTCACAATTTTTTCCAACGGAAGTGGAAATTCCATAAAAATACAATTAGGATCGAAATGAAGGTAGAAAAAAAGACAGCTTCTAAAGAGGATGCGTTTACATACTCATGAATGATGAAAAAACAGTAAACAATGGCTACTTACTCTGTAACTAGCAGTATTACTGACTGCTTGTCACTCTTGGAATTCCTTTCGCTTTCTAAAAATTTCTTGTAATTCTCCTGTGTGGGATTTGCCAACAAATCCTTTAGAGCAATCCCTTCGATCAGTTGAATATCAGTTGATTTTTGTGACAGCTCTCTAGTTGTTTGTCTAGTTTTTCGGTCAGAAGAGAAGTCGTAGGTTACTGGGGCGAGTACGACCACGCTGGATATTTTCTTTCCTTTGAGCTCCGGTACATCTGGGATAGGGAATTGGGTACCATTTACTTTAAGAGGAAGGTATCTGTGAAATGATGATTAAACTCATTATACTTCATAATACAGATATTGTGTGAACGTTCAAAATATTTCAGATTCAATTTTTCCTAAATACAATAAAAATGGAGTAGACCTTTTCAGTGATTATTGTATTTTTAAGAGAACATGCAATGTTTTGTATGGCGATTGTGGATTGATGAACCATCTGTAGGGCAATTCGTCAATCATGAGAGCTCTAGGCAAGATCATGGATGCAATGTTTGACCCCTTCTGTCCATATAAAGGATAATCCTGACTTAGAAGTGAATGTGACGACTTCTTTCACGAAGACGTTATATGTGGTTCGAAACTCAAATAACGAATATTAATAATAAACGATGGTTTCAACGAGAGTTCGTTGCAAAGCCAATAACTAAAAAAATCGCTTGCTTCTCCTATCTGAAGCTTTCATTGCAATCAGGTTATCAGACAATATCAAAGCAATAAAATCCACGACATAATACTAGAGAGCCCTATTTCTATGTCATAGATCAATGGTTCTTGGCCGGGTTGTGGATCCATTCTGTCATGAGAAAACAAACTTGACTTGACATAGAGAGTGAAGACTCTACTAACAAAGATGCCATTTATGGGATAGTCAGAAAACTCATAATATAAATCAAAGACAAACGTCCCAATAACTATTGAATCGTCCTCATTAGCTACCTCATTCAATATCTAAAATATGATGATATACTTTCGGACATTGACTGTGGGAATGGTTGTAAAATAATTTTTTTACCTTTCGTCTTGGTAGAGTTTCCACTATGATGAAGCTTTTGAGATAGAAGTTTGAAGTTATTTATATCCAGAAATACAGCTAATGGGCCATTGACTAAATCTCAGATTTTGGAATTGTACTTATCATATATTGACTGATGAGTAAGAATTTGGATTTTGTAAGAATTTGGATGTTCTGCCTCTTTCACATGCAATAATACTGATTGTCATTGAAAAATACCCTTGAGGTTTTTAATGTTTGTTTATTATGTTTCTGTTGTGACACCAATTTGAGCAGCATACCAAATGGCTGACACCAAAAGTAATCCGTGGACAGGCTTCTGTTCAAAGCGCGCGTCTTTGACTAAATTTTTGTTCACCTTCCAGTTCGTGTTCACATCGAGTTCACAACTGATATTTCGTTACAAAAATAAAGATCTTTCGTGCCCAAAATATCCGCTTTTTGACAGAACAATCATTAATTTTTATTTTTATTCGTTTATTTATATTACATTAGAAACCTCTTAAATCATCAGTGTTTCTCTACTATGTTATGCATGTTATATACATATTAACCTTCCTCTTGAATCACACCATCTATTAAAAACCCGCATCAAAATTCATTGCGTAGTTTTAAAGATCTGAGCATACATATGGACAGATAGCGTGAACGACTTTGTTTTATACTATGTAGTGGAAAGTTGGGTGTTTAGGTATATATTAATGTGTTTTTTGAAATTGCTATTGTCATTAATGTGGACTAGCGTGAGAAAATTGATTTGAGATATACAGACATAAATATTCTACATCCAGGCGCATTTCTCATCTACGTCATCAGAGTCACCAAGAAGAAAAATGTCGGAAACAAGTCCTTCAAACCATAGCTTAGTGGTGTAAGTGCAAAGATGATGAAATGATGAAATTTGTCATATAATCATGATGAACTCAACAGCTGAACTTCATGCTTCCAAAGATTAATTTATTTCATTCCGAAATCACTCACATGAATCAAACATAAATGTAAGAGGGACGTCTTATCGTTATTAATATGTATAACTTCTTATGAAAGAGTGAATTTGCTTTGTGATGACATAAATGAAAGAAAAACTGCATGCTGCATCTACTTCTTTATTAGTATATTACAGATGATAATAAATTTGTTTCTTTCAATTATTTTAAATAATTTCAAGAAACAACTGCAATGGCACTTTTCGTTGTTCATATACTTTTATTTATACCATGATTGCAATGTTTTTTTTTATACCAACCCTGGAATTTCTCACCTGTTGTACGAGCTGTCGTTGAGAACGACGGGATTCACCTGCTGCGCCTCGTCTTCGACGTACTTCTGCTGCACCTGCTGGCCGCTGTCGGTGTCCGGATCGTAGTGCACCACCTTGAGGTCGACTGCGGAAGGCGGGCCTTGTGGCAAAGCGCTCACTTCTTGGATGTCAGAAGCAGCCGGTTCCAACTCGTCTTCGTCTTCAATGAGGCGTTCCTCCACTTTGGTGCCGTCTCTTTGTACGACGGATGGAACTGGGTCACTACCTGAAGGACAACAGAGGTGAAGGACGGTTTCACTTTTGTATGGGTTGGTCAACTGTTTCAGACATTGGAATTCACTGGTAATGAGCCACAGACTTGGAATGTTTACTCTGAACTATACGATTTTCAAAACTCTTTTAAAAATATGGTGCTTTTTTTGGAAAACTTTCAGAATATTCAACTAATTAAATAATCTGTTGAAAATGTGTAATAATAACATTAATAAACCCAGAAAAACCTAACGAAGTATAACACTAATTGTAAGAAAATGATAAAGTTGACATATATTAACAAATGAACGAATTTTTTATTGAATGTTTATCATGTCTAACACTAATTTCATTAATGAAATTATTGAAGTAACAAACATTTCAATATTAGATAAAAAACATTATTAGTTCAATAAATCTAATAACATGTCGATTATGTGTGACCACCAATTTTTCCATATACATATACATGAAAAAAGTAAGTATACAGGCCGTTTCTCTTATCATGTGGTAACATTGCTATATTCTAAACCGTAACAGCTCGAAGACGATTAAATGGGAAAAAAGGTAACTGTGATCGGGAACAATACAATGGTCGAAGAAAATTTACGGGGACTCTCGCCCTTCTCGAGTCATACGAGAAAAACCAAAAATTCAGTTTTTGATTTTTTTCGAACGGAATTGTTATTTCGGAGAATATAAAAAAATAAAAATTTTATTGGATTCGAAGTGTCCTATGATGATAATAATATATATTCGATAAAACGTTTCATGTCAACGTGGCCACCATCAACTTTCATTTTAAATACAGACTTGTCTTTTTTTATTAAAGCAATAAATTCACAATCCAAGGGTATATCACATTTGCTATTTTTATAGCGTTTCATTTGAAATAACTACCATCATCAGTGACAACAATTTTAAATCACGGTCCTGTAGTTACTTCTTTTGTAAATTGTTTCGATTTCTTCAAAATATAATTCAGACAACCCAATACATTCTTTCAAGGCTTATTTCTCCCTAATCAATTATAATTCGTTATATTTTTATAAGTCTCAATCCTCTAGTGACGAAAATATCAGTTTTTGGTCAAAATTCGATTGTTGTAAAATTTGTTATGATCAAATAGCATCTCAATTTATTGGTAGTGGTAGTTACTAGAGCTTGCCTTCATGCAGGAACCATGGACAGGAAATACAGGCCGAGTAACCGGACTGAGCAATATTCCTGGTGAGGTAATAGCGTGCCCTGGGGTGAAACCCAGAGCATGTCTGGTCATCAGGAAAGGTATTAACCATTTTTTGCTCACAGGCTTCTGCACCCAAGACGTGGTGGCCATTCAAATTTCCCTATCGGGCAAGAAGGGTAAGACGAATTTTATCGCCTGCTCCGCCTACTTTCCGGGAGATTCGAATACTGTACCCCCTCTTGCTGTTAGACGAATTATCGACTATAGCAAAAGGAACAAACTTCAAATAGTAATGGGATGTGACGCCATTTCACACCATACAGAGTGGGGCAGCACGAATATAAACCGTAGGAATGAGTTACTCTTTAATTATATACTAGGGGAGGGGCTGTTTGTAATTAATGAGGGTTCGGATCCAACTTTTGTCACTAGTAATAGGCAAGAGATATTAGATTTAACTATCAGCTCACATTCATTGAGCAACAAGATACACCACTGGTCTGTATCTACCGAACCAGTAGTGGAATATCGTGACTCAAAATCTACCGACTGGAGGGGGTATAAAAACTCCCTCCAATCGTACTTTGTGGACGGATTCAGTACTATTCACAGTTGTAATGATATGGATACAGTAGCGAATCAATTTCACGAAGCAGTGATGGTCAAAAGAGATAACCGCAACAAAAACCTTGAAAATAAAAGAAAAGAAGTTCGACGACTATTCAATCGAGCTAAAGAGTCAGGTAACTGGGCTTTATAAAACCACTCTAACGTCATACAACAAGGAAATTAGAAAAGCAAAACGGGAGTCTTGGAGGAAGTTCTGTGAAAGTATCTCTGATTTACCTTGCAGCGCAAGAATTCACAAGATTCTCTCTAAAGAGCCGACTGCTGAAATTGGGTCGCTTAAACGACACGATAGAACATTTACGACCTCTAGTAAAGAAACGTTAGAGCTTTTGATAGAAAACCACTTAGAGGGTGCTAAACGCCCAAAAAAAGAACGACCGGCACGTCGCAAGAAAGGTTATCACAGCACCGGCAGTTGAATGGGTTGTCAAGTCTTTCCAGCCCTTCAAATTTCCCGGTGAGGATGGTATATTTCCAGCTCTTCTTTAAAACGGACTGGAAATAATTTTACCTGTTCTCACAAAATTGTATAGAGCTATTCTGGCGTGGAACTAT
>WOGO01006631.1:0-11649 GCA_015342085.1 Leptinotarsa defecta | reverse complement strand
GATTGTCCTGTAGTGCTTGTGTTTTGTCCTAAAAAAAGTTCACTGAAGACGCAGATATTGATTATATAAAGCAGTCGCTCATTGACAGAATATCCCACTATATAAAATGCTTTTGAATTATTGATAAAATTATCGTTGAATAGATCAAAGTCAATATGAACAGCTAAATAAAAGCGGATTCGCACGGGTGTGATGTAGAGGTCCGGTCTGCTTTTAAATCCAACTACAGTAATTACAGAGTTTCTTTATATACAGTAGCTTTTGCCTCGTAACACATGACACCGAAGTACACTTTCGACATAAACTCCACGGTCGATGTCACAAACCGTAAATATAGGATGATTAATTTTCATCCCGAGAACATGCTTGGCACAAACATCTGGTTTACAAACGTGTCAAGAACCAAAAATTGGACGAAAGCCGGAATATACTGTGAAGAAAAACATTTATATTTCAGCTACCCGCTCGTTAAAAACACATTCGTCTTTCAGGCGGAAGTATATGCAATTTGCAGTGTGCAAGGAATGTTAATTTGTGGCTTGTGGCTTAAAAAAGTAGGGAGGATACGGGTCATCCCGTGGTACTAAAATCAATAGTATAGGTCAGATCAAAAAAGGAATCAATTAGAAGCAAAAAGTACAAATAAAGTTTACCTGGGAAAACGAAAATATTTCTCTTGAAAGTTAGATCTAAAACTTCATCAACATCTGTACAGTTAGTCGATATATTTATATACTGTTTTAAATGCCTCTCTCTATTCATTCTAAAGAGTATTTCCCCTCTGTTCACTGTTTTAATTCTTTATTGAATTCTCTCAATATTCCCAGTAAGAATTAAAACTGTCGTTCCCAAAGGCTAAAAAACAAATAATTAATCTATTGTAGATATCAATTATACGTTCACTACCACTCCCATTTGAATTTATCTGATGTCAGTTGATGAAAAATTCATAGGTTTTGTGATTCAAGAGGTATTATTCATCAAGCTTTGACAGATAACAAATTTTAGAAACATTTCAAAATACGATATAAACATCAATAATTCTACTCAAACTCATATTTCACCAAATTAGCACCTAAATTACTTATGGTTCAATTTGGAAATTGTAAAACTGTTGAAAATAGTGAAAATTTCTCAAATTCAATTGTTCATAACACAAATTTAAGGAATGGTGGAAAGTTCGCATTTCAAGATTACCTTATCTTATCTCACTTCATAAAATGCATTGAATGATCGATAGAAACATTCCTCTTCAATTTACGTACTCGACAGCCATCTTGGTTTCAGATGGGTTGGAGACCAGCTACCTTTCCCTTTCAGCTGATTATTGTCGAAGAACGACAAATTGGTTCATGACTGAGAGGACGTTGGCGGCATGAAGTCCGCAGACATCAGTACCGCCCTTCACGGGAGACCTCTACCTGTCTGGGGTGGGATGGATGCAAGATCTGTTTATCCTTTAACGGGGGACATGAGGGCCTCATTCGACAGAGTTTCGGGGCCTTCTATATAGGAAGAGGTCGTCTACAGCATAATCGATAGCTTCTCTAACTAACGGATTTTCGTGAGTTTCCGCACCTTCAAAAACTCGCCGATCCTTCGACTGAATGGACTGCCGAATGGAAAGCAGCTTCAAATCTCTGCGGATGGCTTCATTCCGCACGAACCAAGGATCATTCACAATCATCCTCATTAACTTATTTTGTAATTTCTCCAGAGTGGAGATATTGTACGTAGCCGCTTGTCCCCAGACGCATGAAGCATACATAATGAGAGGCTTGAACATCGTATTGTAGATGGTGATTTTGTTCTTAAAATTCTGTTTGGATTTTCTGTTTATCAAAAGGTACAGACTAGCCATCCGACGCTCGATCTTTGAATTAACGCACATAATGTGTGGGTTCCAAGTGAGCCTAGGGTCTATTAGAAGGCCGAAGTACTTTACCTGCACTTGCCAGTCAATCTCCCTTCCAGAGATTCTCACTTTTATGGCCGGAGAAGATAGCAATCTTCCTATGGTTATCGCCTGAGTCTTGTTCGGGTTCACTCGGATCTTCCAATCGAGGTACTAACGATTGAGGTCGTCCAATGCACGTTGCATGTAGACGACGCCGAGCTCTCGATCCATGGAAGATGAGAGGAGAGCCGTGTCATCGGCGTATAGGGATATCTTCACACGCTCGGGCCTCGGAAGGTCACTGGTGTAAAGTGAGTACAGCGTCGGAGAGAGCACTGCTCCCTGTGGCACTCCAGCGAGGATCTCTCAGTTCTGAACTTATTCCTCAGGTCACTCGAGTGTTTTCACCTATCCCCTCTTCCCTCTTCAACTTCATCGGTTTTCGCGAAAGCTGACCGTTTTGCGTGAGTTGGTCGCTTTCCGCTTGATTAGAGGTTTCCATATATTTCGTATCTCTACGCTAGCTTGGCTAAATGCGTTGTTGGACAACATATATGCGGCTTCTATGAATTTTCTCCTAAAAATCTCTTGAAATCATTCAAAAAGAGGAACACTGGCTTAGGAGAAAATTCAAAGAAGCCGCATATATATTGTCCAACAACGCATTTAGCCAAGCTATCGTAGAGATACGCAATATATGGAAACCTCTAATCGAAGGGAACACGACCAACTCCCGCCAAACGGTCAGCTTCCGTTAAAATCGATGAAGCGTAAAGAGGGAAGAGGTGAAAGCACTGAAATGGCCTGTAAATAGTCAGATCTCGGAGGAATAAATCCAGTTATCACTCGAAGACGATTGTGGATACTAATAATCGAAACGTTGTGAAGTGTCTTGGTTTGGAATCTTTCAATTTGTGATTTTCATTTCTTGTTAATGATTTTTTTAAATTTTCCTTTCGTGTTAATATTTAATTTTTTTTTGGTTGTTATTTGTATTTTATTTCATGGTAATTTTAGTTTTTTTGCTAGATACAATTGTTATTTTTCTTCAGCTAACTTTTTGATTTTCAATTTTTTACAGATTCTTTCAGGGATTTCAAATCAATTTCACTAATTTCACCAATTTTTTAAAGAGTTGTTTCTTAAATTCAATATAAACATTCTGTTGCTTCTACCAATAAAAATTCGCCAACTTTTCGAAAGGACCTACAGATTTATGAATCCATTGGATCAATTAGTAGACTCATCGATGAATTTATAACCTCAACTTTCCATTCAAGTGCATTCTGTAACAGTATTTACAGTATATTTTGTGCCACTGTGTTTATACCCACTACCCATCAGTGTTGTTACCGAAATTTTCTAGAAAGTGCACGCCAGAATATAGGAATGAGTATCAATGAAAAACAGAGTATAGTTTTTGTTATACTCGTATTAGGAATGTGGGACAGTTTCACCGGAGTGCAGCAGTTGAACATTTGAAAGTGTAGCAAAATTGTGTAGACAGTAACAACCCTGACAGTGTTGTTGCAGGGATTATCTGGAAGATATACGTCAGATATTGAAAATAATGTACATATATATGATTGAGCGCACCACTATATATTAGGAGAAATTTAGCATTATGTGCATGCGATGAGATTTGAGAAGAAGCCACGGCTTCTCTGTGTGGAGCGCATCCGGGACGTCGAATTTTCCATGACTCTGGTAATCAGGCTGAATTTTACCTATGGTATGGGTTATGTTGGCTCTAAGGACCGCTGTGGTTTGTGTCCTATTCGCATATACCTGCGGATGGAGGAAACCACATAAGAAAAGTCAAACGATGTCAAATCGTATGAACTCGGTGGCCAGTTCACATCACCTCCATATGAGATGACCATGCCCTCAAATCGCTCTTGCAAAATATCCAGGGGGGCATGAGCTGTATGGCACGTAGCGCCGTCTACATGTTGATGTCCAGATCCTTCATTTGGTAATCAGCGACCTATAGTGTTCACCGTTGACAGTGATGGTTTGGCCAAGGTCGTTCTCAAAGAAATATAGACCGATGACGCCGCCAGCATAAAATTCACCATAACAAAATATAAGTTATACTCGTATTATTTTTCGTAAAATATAAATACTGAAAGGATTGTGAATCGTTGAAGAAGGGAACCTCATCAGCTTTCTGTAGTATGATGGGTGGGTATTACAAACACAAAATTATACTGTGAGAAAAAACTGTATTCATAAACTGTTTAAAACTAATTAACGAGTGATCTGTCCTGTTTGGACTAACGTGTCAGCAATGCTGCTCTAAAGCAAACAATTTTTGTACGAAAATGACAGATGAAAATGTATGATTTTCGCCATAATTGTATAGCATCAATGGTCGCCAACACTGTCATCAGAATATTTGACAAGTAACAGTTTCCCGCATGATGCAAAGATGGAATAAAGCGATTAGCGCATGCGCAGACACTCCATCGTATGTTGAAATGTGAATATTTTGTAGTGGTTATTGCAAATATATTGATTTAATTACTATTTGAATTAATAATAACTGAAAATTATGCATTTACTAATCTAGCTTTAGCTTATATTATGTATCAAATCAAATTACAACACAAAGTTTCCTAAAACAAAAATCAAGCAGGGTGAGGTGAACTACCAATTACCATCCATGAATATTTATTTAAAATTCGTCTTTTCTTACTGTGGATTTATTCTTCTTTTAGCGTCAGTGGTTTTCGATAGATTTGACATTTGACTGATCGGAAAATTAAGTGCTCTGTGATCGTGATCTATGAGTTCTATGACAGACGGACACGCGGGAAACTCCTATCATAACGAGACGGAAGACAGAGATAGACAGATTACTCGACTATCGAAGGACGAAGTGATTGAAATTTGTAAATACATCATGTGCGAATCAATGTGGTATGCATGTACGAAAAAATATTGAATTGTATAGCAGTTCGTACAATTGTATAGCCAGGAGCAGCCCTGCGTGTCAGATCGACTAATTGAGTTCGCGGAAGAATGTCACTCGGCTGTTCGCCGCAGTGTTGCCAGACTCACTCAGTGATACCACATTCCTCCCCCACGAATGATAAGCTTATTCCCTGAAACTAACAGGGAGCCTTCTGTTTCTCGAAGGATTTCTTCGGGGCACCTGACTTGCGGGCTTTCCTACATCAATTGCCTCTTCAACATCCTCAGGTTGAATTTCACATGGTATGTTGGAGCGATATTTTTGTTTGAGCCGGTCGCTTGGTGATGGTTTGTTTTGTGTATCTTTGATTGGTTCAGCATCAGGGTGACTTTCCAATTCGTCAGCAGCACATTATATATCCGATGGATTTACATCTACATTAGGTGTTATATACGAGATTCTTTTCCCCATTAGTTCGCAATGTTTGCGGCGTAGAATACCATCAACACTTATGATATATGACAATGGCCCAGACTGCTTAACAACTTTTTCGGCTCGGAACTCTTTCTTAATGGCCTATTTACCCATACATCGTCTCTCTCCGTAAAATCATGCAATGGAGTAGCTGACTTTTTTGAATGATTTGTTCTAACTCCATATTTTTAATAACATCCGGTTTAAGAAGGTCAAATTGTAATCTTTAATGCCGACCGAACATTAGTTGAATTGGTATTCTGTTGGTAGATCTTCTTATGGTATTTCTGTAGGAAAATAGAAAACTTGCGAGTCTTTGTGACTGATGTTATTTTTGGTTACTGGCTCGCATTCGTTCTTTGAAGGTACGAACAGTGCGCTCAGCCAGCCCATTCGATTTCAGATGATAAGGGGTCACTTTAATATGTATTTTTCCATTGTTCTTGCAGAAATGTTCAAATTCACTTGAGGTGAGTTGGGCTCCATTATCCGTCACCAAGAACTTGGGTAAACCCAGACTAGCAAATATCGAACGAATAATGTCTATAGTAGAGTTGAATGTAATGTTGTTCATCGGTAGGTATAACTTCTAACCAATGCGTATAGGAATCAATCAGTACCATCCACATTTTACCTTCAACGTCCAGATGAAGACGAGACCAAGGGTCTGGAGATACACTTCACGGATGTAGCGGTGCATTTCTGCCGTTTTTTCGGGACTGTTGACATGAAATACATGTTTCTATTTCATCAATGATATCAATGTTGATATTTGGCCAATAAACGTGCAGTTTAGCCAGTGCATAGCAGTAATGCCTGGATGACCAAAATGTAACATAGCTAATACCTCTGACTGCAAAATAGAAGGTATGCAGATGCATCCTTTCCATAAAAGCATGTTTTCTTCAAATGACAGTTCATCTCGTTTTTCATAGAATGGAATAACGTCGTTAGAGAGGTTTTTCTTGTCAGGCCAATATGATTGTACATATTTTATAACCTGTGAAAGTGTCTTGTCTTTTTCTGTTTGGGATTTTAATTCTTGTTTGCACATAGGAAGCTTCCGTACTTAAATACGAGGTATTTCAAGACACTATGTCGCGAAGTCATTTCAGTATTAATGAATATTCGCGATTTGACTAGTTGTTTTGAGATAAAGAAGGGTGTCGTGTACGATCTTATAAGTAGCTCGGTTGTATTTCCTACAGAATTACGGAGTTTCTTGAATAGACTGAAATATGAGGTATTTCAAGAAACTTTTTTGCGAAGTGATTTCGGTGTCGATAAATATTCGCGGTTTATTTCGGTTTGGTTGATTTGAGGAAACATTCCGGGTCGACTAGAGATTGGGACAGTATGGGTAAAAGTGACTCTTTATTGTTCTTTGACAAGAGGGTTCCAGCATCGTTTAATTGGTTAAAGGTATCTGTAAAATTCATATATATGTATATGTATGTGTTCTATATTTTCAAGTTGGCACCTAAGGTATTGTTGAAAACTACGCTACGATTCGGGTTCCCTCTTTTATTACCAAGTTATAGCGTTGTATGCACGGTATAATGGCAGGGATGATTGATTGAGTGGGCTTCCTAATAATTCCTCATAGTTGTATTTTATTTTTATAGCAAGTCTATTAGAATTTGAGCAAGGCATACATCTGTCCTGAGAGATGCTTATTAGATTGTTAGAGGAATAATCCTGCCATTCTTTTAAAATTTATAGTATTTCACACAGTTACATTCATAAAGGTTTTGTCTTTCATATTGGCAACGATTACGATGAAATTTTATAAATCAGAAATAAGGGAAGAGTATCGATATTGCTATGTGCAGATTTAGACTTTAGTCATTAATTTGTGTTAATTTCACTTTTATCAATTGTTAATCTAACTATTCCGCCTACTTTATTTATCAATGAAGTAGTTTTATGGAAACTCTGCTGATATTATTTCATTTCCTCAAACGACCATGCATTTGAGCCGAGGCCGAGTCGACTCTCTGAGGACATAACTGGCGACATAACCAAGCCGTCCGCGAAGGTAGAAAAGTGAAAATTTCACCTGTTGATCAAGCCAACCACTAATTTCATGAACTACACCTCACGATTTGATCTCCACAAACTTTATTTGAAAAATATATCACAACACGTTTCGCTAACACATTAGCTTTATCAACACTAATTTTAAATCCGTGTGATCAGGACGGATTCCAAACTTTTTCTGATCTGGTAGCAGCTCTCGCGCTACGTTCAATTAAAAACTTATCCTTTCGGCAGAACGATCCCATATACAGAGAGAGTGAATTTTCTTGTGGGGATATAATTGTTGGTTTGAAGGTGGTTGACAATGTTTCGTGGTGTATTTCATCAGTTCGGACTTCCATTGTTTAATATAATATAAATTGATTTGAAAACCCTGAAAAAAAAATTAAAAAATCAATAAGATTAACCGAAAATAACAATTTTATTAAACGAAAAACTGAAACTACAAAGAAATAACATACAAGCAACAACCAAACAAATAAAAATTGAAATATTAATGAAAGCTGAAAAATAAAAATTCAAAATTATTATTAACAAAAAATGAAAAATGAAAATTGAAAGATTTGAAACCAAGTTACGTCACGACGTTTCGATTGTCAGTATCGACAATCGTCTTCAGGTGATAACTGGACTTATTCCTCCGAGATCTGACTATTTATAGGTCGCTCGAGTGCTTTCAGCTATCCCCTCTTCACTTTTTCCGCTTCAATGGTTTTTGGCGGGAGATGACCGTTTGGCGGAAATTGGTCGTTTTTTCGCTTGACTAGAGGTTTCCATATGTTACGTATCTCTACGCTAGCTTGACTGAAAGCGTTGTTGGACAATGCTTTCCGTTGAATTTTCTCCTAAACCAGTGTTCCTCTTTGTGGATGATTTCACTTTGAGCTTGATGTTATGTTGATGAGTCCAAACATGCTCTGCTATTCCGGATTAGCTGGTTTTTCCTCGTTTTGTGTGTTTCTTGTGCTCAGCAATGCAAACTTTCAATGGTCTCTTAGTTTCACCAATGTATAATTCTCCGCACTCGCAGGGTACCCTGTAAATGCAATTCTTGGAATCGCAGTCCGCGTTTGGTGGCCTGGTTTTCTTGAGGCTGCTACGGATAGTGTTCCCAGATCTGAAGCAGGTCCTGATGTTGTACTTGGACCCAGTCCTTCTTATCCTTTCCGATAATCCCCTGATATAGGGAAGTATAAGTACTGGTTGTGGCGGCTTCTCTTCCTTGTGGAGTTCTTGCTATCTTCTAGCTGAGGCCTGTTCTACCATCACTCTGGAGTAACCATTTCGTTGTAGGTCATTTTTGATGATGCCTAGATCCTTTTCGAGACCTTCCTTTGTATCACAGAGCCCAAAAGCACGGTCTAGTAAAGTCTTGATGATTCCTCTCTTAGTCTGGATTTCTGGTTCAGATACTGTCCTGTGTGAGTGGGTATTCGATATACAGATGTTTCCCATTTAGTGTCGGTCCTCTTCACCAATACGTCTAAAAAAGGCACTTCGTTGTGGACTTCCTTCTCCATTGTGAAAGTGATGGAAGGAATTACGTTGTTAATGTGCTTCAAGAAAGTGTCTAGTTCTGCATTCCCATGGTTCCATATTATGATTGTTATTTTTCGGTTAATCTTTTTAATTTTTTACAGATTCTTTCTCGGATTTCAAATCAATTTATATTATATCAGACAATGGAAGCCGAACTGATGAAATACACCACGAAACATTGTCAACCATCTTCAAACAAACGTCTATTAGGTGTATTTGTAGTTGAGTAAGAAGTGTTGTTTATTGTGGAGAATATCAATGGGTCTTATTTGTATAAGCTTAGTGATGGTGTTTCTCACATCAAATTAAACTGATCAAACCAATTGTCGTACTGGACATTCTGTGAAATCTCTAAACAAGGTGTGACAGAATGAAGTGTGTTACTTAATTACCTACTTCGTATTATTTAATTGTATATAGGGGGCCAGCAAGTTCAAAAACCAAAATTAGGAACCAACAACAGTTTTCTTCACTTTGCCAACATTCTCATTGGTTGTTGATATTCTGGGGCATCCAGGGCGAGTGTCGTCATTCACATCTTCTAGACCTTCTGTGAAAAACTTGTACCACTTGTAAACATTTTTCTGATTCAGAGTACAATAACCGTATGCCACTGTCAATATTTTCACGTGTTTTGAGCACTCAATTCCATTTTTTACACAAAATTGTGGTGACTCCACTTCGCGGTTGACCCAACCACATTTTTGTGGTCGACTTGCGGTCATATAAACCACACTTGCAGTTGAGGCAACTGACATCAAAAATTGAATTCTGTGAGACCAATATGAGAAAAAGTACACCACGGTGTACACGGTGTACGGGCGCTCTTAGAGCGCCCGTTTTGACCCCGTTTTGACAAAAGTCAAAACGGGTGTCTGCAGTCAACTTGCTGCTGATCTCCGCCGAGATGTCATCGCGGCATCCGCCGTACACTAACCACAAACTTGCAGTCGTACCCAACCGTGTACACCGTCGTTTACTTTTTCTCATATTGGTCTCACAGCATTCAATTTTTGATTTCAAATTCTAACAAATTGATCAAAAAAACTAATGGACATTCTGAAGCAATTAAAATTTTTTTTTCGACTTTTTCGCGGAGTTTACCGGCTGTTGCTTGTATGTTATTTCATTGTTATTTCACTTTTTTGCTTAGTAAAATTGTTTTTTAACCTAATCTTTTTAATTTCTTCACATATTCTGTCAAGGATTTCAAATCAATTTATATTATATTAGACAATGTAGGTCCGAACTGATGAAATGCACCACGAAACTTTGTCAACCACCATCAAACAAAATATAAAAATTTCCTTCCTGTTGTCCCAAGCAGAAGTGGATGTACCCAAAACAATCGTACTTTCCTACGTCTTCTCCTTCTCCTCAAAATAAGAAGTGGTAGTGCTTCTCCTTCGAAATTTATATTGAAACTGGCACTAAACTCTGACACCACAAAATTTAGATGTCAGTTGGCTCAACTGCAAAAGCGGTTTATATGACCGCAAGTCGACCACGAGAATGTGGTTGAGTGAACCGCGAAGTGCAGTCAACGTGGCCATAATGTTGTGGTTGCCTCAACTGCAAATATGTGGTCCGTGTACGGCCGGACTTAGATCGTTTCATCACAGTATCTAGGCAACAGACCAAAAAAAACGAATCTGAATAGTTGATAAATAATCAAATCGAAGCTTTCTTGTATTCCACTGTCTCTTTCGATGAATCCATAATGATATAATTGTCCGTTTATAAAATCTACTGATTCCTTTGGCAGGAATATTTCTGTAATGAAATCTAATATAATTTTGAAGCTCCTCAATAATAGTGAAGCTACATCTTTGTACCACATTTTACTTCAAATGGCCTCATGAGAAACATTTTAGTGGTGTAAAGTCTGGGAAACGAGGAGGTCCTTGAGTTAACTATTACGTCCTAACTGTTAAGTACTAAATTGCCAATTCTACCATGATCCCCATCTCGTTTTTGCAAAATCAGTCCAAGTAACTAGCGAATGTTTGTTTGAGGGTGGTTGACAATGTTTCATGGTGAATTTCATTAGCTTGGACTTCCATTGTGTAATATAATATAATATGATCTGAAATCCCTGAAAGAAAAAAATAAAATTAAAAATAATAATGAATAGCTGAAAATAACAATTATATTAAACAAAAAATCCTTAAATGAAATCACAATGGAATAAAAATAATTAAAGAAATTGAACAATTAAAATGAAATAAAAATTAAGAAATTTCAAGCCAAGTTATTTCACGACATTTCAATTGCTAGTATCCACTCAGCTATCATTTTGTATAAACTTTGTATTTTGGCATCATAAAAGTATTCTTAGAATTCACATATGATTCGACGGCCGCAACTTCAAAAATTGGGGGTCAAAAGTCAAAAAACCCGACTTTTTGCAAGTTTTTTGCCAATATCTCGTTTCCGATGAGTTTTATGCTAATTGTATTCATTATCAATATTGCAGAGAATTGAATTCTCTACAACTTTTGTTTCAAATATTTTTTTCTACGTTGAATCGTTTTTGAGATAGAAGGCAGCGCGAGCGCAGATTAAATATTATTTGAAATCAACTGGTTGTCCCGATTGAAATTAGCTCATTTAAGGTTTATAAAATGATTACTCAATAAATAATTATAAATAATTTGAATTTTTTATTAACAAATACATTATATTTAAATATTTTTTTCATTAATTATTTATTTTCAATTAAGTATCAATTTATTCAATAACACTTACCTGCCCGTGTAGTTATAAATTTGTAGAGGGAAAA
>WOGO01006630.1:0-11650 GCA_015342085.1 Leptinotarsa defecta | reverse complement strand
CAGCCAAATACTCCACGTCAGAAAATAAATGCCTATCAAATTGGTAAATTCCTGTGCATTTAAAACCAGACACCGCAATATCCAGCCGAGCTACTTTAGTAAACACTTCTTTGACCAGACCAGCAATATCGTGGTCGGTTATCCGAGATTCGGCGTTTGCTCTCATCCACATGTCGCATCGTTGGTTATAAGCATCTTTGAATGGCTTCATAAATATTCTGTCCAGCGGTTGGAGCTTGTGGATGGTGTGTGGTGGTGAGCTCATCACATGAACGTTGTTTTCTCGGTAAAAATTGATAACCGTCAGTGTTTTGTGGCTGCAATGGCCATCCAGTAGGAGCAGCACAGGACTCTTTTTTGTCGGGTATGAGTATTTAACGAATATCTGCAACCAATGTACGAAAAAATCACAGTTCATCCAGCTATTTGGCTGGGCCACGCCGAAGCTTTCGGCTGGAGCATTGATGAGCCGAGCGTTAATCCTTTACCTAGGAAAGACAAAAAATTGCGGTATGAAGTGGCCATTGGCACTCATACAAAACAAAACTGTTATATTTTTGCTCCTTTCAGCAGAAGTGAGCTTTCCCACTTAACCGGCAGCCTTCGGACCGAGAACTTTTTGACGTTTGTGCACGCAGCTGAATCCGGTTTCATCACAGTTATAAATGTTGGAAAGTGGAAATCTGTACTATGTTATTAGTCTTTCCATGTTGTCTTAAAATATATCGACTTGCGGTTTATTAAACCCTTCGGCTCGTATGCTGCGTGTCGACTCTGGTGATCTCAATTAAATGTCTGGATGTCTCTTGCATAAAGTTTCATAATAAAAATGCTTCTCTATGTTGAAACGATGGGGGATCTTCATTGCTTCAGCCAAGTCAAAAGATAACCTCAGAAACTCCTTTTTCATCAGCGGCAGACTCCTTTTTCATCAGCGGCAGACATCTATTGGATAAATATTTTACGTGGTCCACTAAAACTTGTTCGTACTCGGGTAAGAAGGTATTAGTGAATCTACCGAGCTTTGGTTGCAACGTCACTTCTTCTTCACGGTTCAATGCCGATGTTTTATCATGTATAGTGCTTTTTGGGATATTGTAGCGTAGTGAAGCTTCCCTCAAACTCATTTCTTTGGACAAAACCTTATCTATCACAGTTTGTAAACTCTTTTGGTCCCATTTTTCTTTCTTTTTCGTCTCTTCCATTTCGATTTATCTCCGTTCTTCTATCCTCTGAAACAACTATGTCACATCCGACCGTGCTGCTGGGAAAGTTAAACATTCGAAAATTCTTTGAAAGAATTATTTTCTTACCGTTTCAATCTCTTCATCTATCTGTTTTCATTTTTGACAGCCATCAATATTGTAACTGACATAAACAAAAGAAAGAAACAGACATTTCATCAATGTTTCTTTTAAAGTTTTCATTTCTGTATGAATAATGAGAAATAGACGCCGAAAAGAGTTTTATCCAGAAATAAAATAGTTTTTGACAGTTCCAAAAGCATCATCAATGCACTTACTATCAGTTTCTCTTAGATTCGTATAAACCTCCCACATGAAAATTTAATTCAGAATTTGTATATGGTGAGTCGTTCTTACCTCCACACCGATTGTACCTGATACATAGCCAAAAATTAGAATGCGAATCAACATTTGATTTCAAACCGGTCCTGAAATAACCTGGAGATTAGTTGAATTGTTCAGAGAGGAAGTGTTACAAATGGATAACATTTATTGTATAATTGGCAATAAAGAACCTATTTGAATTGTCAGTAGCTGCCGCCATCGCAAAAGTTCAAGGTAGTGAGATTCGAAATCGGGAGTTCCTGTGAAAGAGTTGACAGATTTCCATTTATGTACGTTTTTTTTATTAATTTAATAGTATTGCTTCATTTTAGTATCATTTGAGGAAGTATAATGAGTGAGTTTGACACCTTTGGAAATTTGTTTAATATTTTATCTGCTCTATAGATATTTCAGTGAAAATCTTTATTCACTGAATTACCAGGAATTATAGTATTCATTGAGTTATGTAGAATGCTACATATATTTCGAATATAAATTTTTGAAGCAATGTTTTGCCAAAAATAGCAAATAATACTTTTCAAAGTCGCTCGTTGCGTTACAAATGACTGTGAAAACTATTTTGTAATCGAAAATAATTATTGACATTATTTCTCAAACAAATATGCTGATTTTGGTTTTGAATACTGGTAGAAATAGTCGAATTATTGAAGGTGAAATACGGTGATACTGTATAATTTTGCCAAACAGCACCGTGTCACAGAAAAATTCGGATTTAGGTTCTACTTACTTTCCACTTCAAAGCTGACCCTGTACCAGAGGTTGCTTTTTCCTGAGAGGGACGCCACCCCTTCTCGGACGGCTTTTTCATTGAAAATGAATCCAGGAATTAAAAGAATCAATAACTCTATGCAACTTTCGTTTTTTTAAGTGTTTTCTGGAAATCACTCATGTCATAGTCATGAGTGAAAGTGCAATTTTTCAACCAATAAACTCACGATTTCAAAGGGGTTTTTACTAAAAAAAGTGAGTATTTCATGGAAAAACTCATTCTCAGTGAAATTGTAGTTCATAACACAATGTTATCAACTGACTTCAATAGACAGTGCACCAAAATTATAAAAATATAAAAAGTTGGACATATTTTGTAGATGTTAATTAGGTTGGTTCACGGTGGAAAGGACATTAGACGTTTCTGGTGAAAGAGACACCGGATTACTTAGAAAATTCAATGGACATTCTCTACCCAACCAAAATATTTTCGACAATGCGGTATTGCCACTTCCATTGGAAAGTAGTAGCAACTTTGATTTTTCAAATGAAACACCCTGTAAATAATATTATTTTTGGAATCTATAACAATTACCCGATAACTTTAATCAATACTTCAATATACCTCTATAAATGCTGACTTCTTCGAGTTAAGGAATACTATGGTACCAAAATTTAGTTTGGAGTTAGCTGATACTTGGAGGCTTCCCACACTTTGGCGTAGTCTTCGTTACTTACACTTTTTTCGTTTGTTTGAAAAAGTGACTGAAAGTTGATTATTTCAAATGCAACACCCTGTGTATTATTACAAATTAAGAAACCTGTTGAAATTTGCTTTCTTTCTATGTATGTCATGCGTATTTCTAACTAGTCAAGTTTCGGACTTATGTGCATTTATTTGTGAAAATGCCCCTTCAGAATGGTAATACCATAATACAAATAATTTTATTTAGAAAAAGGGATCTTCTTAAATGTGATTCAACAACATTTCACAGAATTAAACTTCCTGTTGAGGGTCTTGAGGCTTCATTGCTTGAATTTTGATGAATTTATATTCATGCATTTTATGTCTTCGCAAGATTCTTTGAACTAATGAATATTTTATACCCAAATCTTCTTCAGCACTTTTTTCGATGACTAAGGAAATGCGTGAAATTATGCTAAGACACTAAGCTGGTTGTCTTGAGAAGTGTCTTGATTATTTTTAAGTTTATCCAAATGCATTGAATTTGTTCTGAATTCGTATAAATTCCTTGAGGTTCATTTGCGCTAGGTAAATTCAGATACCCATCGTTGAACTTTCTACATTTCCTGCTGACTAGAAATGTCTAATGTACCATCCACCGTGAATCAGCCTGTACATTGATGCAAATTTTTTTTTTTTTTACATCTTTCCAGCTTATGTCGTTGAGCGTTTTTTGGACAATTTTTCTATACGAATTCAAATTGAACCAAAACGCTGCAGAAACAGCATTCATTGCTTTTCGAAATATCGGTCCGGAGATTTTAATCTCGAAAGTTGTCCAAAGTGGTCGACCTACAGTATCCAGGACGAAGATTTGAGGACCCTGGTGGTGACTGACCCATGCGGTTTTTTATGGTTTAAAATGTATTCGAAAGGTCAAAAAGCTCAAAAAGTGGATACCTCACGATTTGAACGATCGACAGAAATTTTCACCTTTCGAGGTCTATTCTTCTTTGCTATTGCGCAACCAAAACGATCGGAGCGTGTGATGAAAAGTGGATCCTCTACGACAACAGGAGACGTTTAGGACAGTGATTGGATACCGATGAGCCACCCAGATACCTCCCAAAGGCGAAAATCCACCAAAAAGAGATCATAGTTACACTATGGTGATCAGCAGCTGGTCTAATTCACTATAACTTTCTGAAAACGGCCATGCCATCATAGCTAAGTCCTATTGTGAGGAAATTGACGAAATGTACCAAAAATTGCGTCAGCAGCAGCCGTCACTGTTCAACAGAAGAGTTCTGATCCCGCTCCATAACAACGTCTGTCCACACGTTTCACAAAACACCGTCCGATTGAGCGTCGAAGTTCTGCCTCAGCCACCATACTCTCCAGACCTCTCGCCAACCGACTACAAATTTTCAAGCACTCCGATAACTTTCTCACCGGTAGAACTCTGCCAATCAGTGCAAGGCAAAAATGGTCTTTGTCGTCTTCATCGAATCCCGATCACCCACTTTTTATGCTAATAGAATCAATCGTAACACTGGCAAAAGTGCACTGATTCAAATGGTGCTTAGTTTGATTAAATTGAATGAGTATTCATTGAGAGATTATAATTTGAAGTAGATTCATAAAAAAGGACAAATCTTTCGAAACAACCTAATGATATTTTTTCAACGGAAACAAACTATTTTATATGAAATTTACTAATGAAAATACAATTCGCGGTTTGGTTGGCTGGATATATCGTGACCAGACTATGAACAACGAAACATGACACACACTTATTCAGTGAATAAATTTCATACCAATTGAAAGTATAAAGCCCTAGAACGTTTTAGGTTAGCTATTTTTTTTTTCGGCGAAGTTAGTGAGTTGAGAAGTAGGTATATCTGTTAAATAAATGAATTTTTATGTCAACATAAATTTGGCCTAAATGACGGTAATCGAACTTTGAAAAGCGAAATTTTGATACGAATGAAGACGACCAATAAAGAGGTCCGAGCGGGCTATTCCCTACGATAGAAAAGAAAGCAATATTGCAGCTATGTGCGGTACGTCCATCCGATTGAAGAGAGTGTGCATGATATTTGTGAGTGTTTGAGAAAGATTAACAAGTCTAGCCGTTGACTGTGTTGATACATGTGAAGACTCTCAGATTCAATCGGAGAATGTTACACAGTACCCATACTTTTGAGAGGTATTGAAACTCAAAAATATATTCTAATGTCAATAAAGTTCGAATAATGATTTTAACGAAGAAAAAAACCATAGAAGGTTGTGACCAAACAAAAAAATAATAATATAAGAACACAACTTTTCACGGTCGAAATCACGATCAGAGAAAACAAAATCCGGACTGGAAGGCCGTGTTCAAATGGTATTTGTACGTTACACATAAGTTTCTATGAATGCGATTTTTATCAATTCAATAATGAAATTTTGAAGTATAAACTGAATAGAAAAAAGTTATTTCCCTATAATTCAATGTTCAGATAAAAGTAGTTGTCCCGAAAGTATTGTTCCTTTCGAGAAATCCACTATTCATTTGGAAGTAGTTGCTTCTAGTAGCTTTTTCTTCTAGTTATGTGTGTACGATCTATATATCTTTGTAGATCTTGTTCTTTGTAAAGAATTATTTCAACTTGATTGCATGCTTCCTTCTTTCAAAAGGGTCTCAAATTTTTTGTATGAAGATGTAGGTAGTAAGCCCAAAAGTTTTTTCACAAAAACTAATCAGTTCTAATAACTATTCATCTTTCAATTTGAATTCTGTTGTTGTTCTGTACTGTTGACATATGCTTTAGTATTCGATATCAAACCGTGATGTTAATTTCAAAAACAATAATCAATAACGATTAAAAACAGTTCACAAAAAAGACATATACAAAAAGATTTAGATGAAGAAAAGTAATTGCTATTCGCTTGAGCGCGTAGAACATTTGGATACAATAAAAACAATTCTGAAATAACCATCTCGAATCAGAAAATGTGCCAACTAAACAAATGTGCTGCTGCGTTTTGGCAACCGAGTAAATGTTTACGCATAGAGAGCAAGTGTTGAGGATTATAATATTTTTTTGTAATTTCAGGCTCGTTTTGATATTTAAATTTACATTACAATTCAGTTTCATTAATATATAATCTGCGGTTTATGGATTTTAGTTGGGTACTATTCTATAGAATTTTGAAGATATTTTTTTTGTTTTTTCAAACTAAAAAAGTCAAAAATGAAATAAGTACTTTTACATTTGCCTATTTGAAACAAAAAATATAATGGAAATTAAATACATCTGTGTTCGGGTTGAGATTTTCACTAAAGAGTTTTCAAAGATCACTTTACTATACAATAGCTTTCTCAAGCGTTTTCAAACAGAGCTCGATAACTTTCTCACCTTGGCCAATCAGGACCAGGCAAAAACGGCTTTCATCGACCTGTTCGAATCCCGAGCAGACAATTTTTATGCTGACGGAATCAATCGACTTTTGTTACGTTAGAGACTTATTTGGAATAAATTGAATAAATATTCAATGAGATATTTAAGTTTAAAATATCTTCATGAAAACGGACAAAACTTTTGAAACAACCTAACATTAAAACAATACAACAATAGAATTGTAAAAATTTAGAAACTTAGATTTATCAAATAACTTATTTTAGTGGCAATCTATTTCAATTTTAATTGGGAAATAATTTCATTAAGTTTTCCAGTTTCAACAAATACATATAGACTTTTCATAAAATATTTCTGCTATTGTATAAATATTATTCATGTAAACCAAAATAGTTGCGTTACAAAGAACATTATATTCGAAAACAGGGCATGTATTTTTCTGTTCATAAAAAGATTATGAGCAATTAGAAACAATTTTCAAACAACCAAATGAAAAGTTATTAAATTGATTGATGTAACCGTTACTGCGTGGTAGCAGATCATCATGAAAAATGAAAAATTGAATTTTCTATGTTTCTTTTCTTCTTTTATTTGTAACTATCGTTACTGCCATAAAGGGCGAAACTGCAGTAACGATAGTTACAAATGAAAGTGGTAAAAAACAGGAAATTTTAATTCTTCATATATTGTATTTTATCAGTTTGAAAATGTCCATACAGGACGAAACTGCAGTAACGATACTTACAAATGAAAGTGATAAAAACATAGAAAGTTTCATTTCTCATTTTCCAAAATGAAAAGTTGATAATAAAACGAAATTTTTGGCAAATGCTTATTATAATAATTATTATTATTCAACTTAACTACTTATTTGGTAGATAGAAAACAAAGTCCAACTGAATACACCACTAAAATATCAATTGAAAACTAAACGATGAAATTCTTCAACCGAACACTGAAATAAATCAAATGCGATGTTTTCAAAACGCTCAGTAGATGAGTGTTGAAGCGTAAATTCGTCATCTGCACCTGTATGACTCATAACCAGTAAGAATCAACTAAATTTACCATATCATGTTTCAAACGGTGTTGAACTTTGTGGCGTATTCCGCATTCAGGGAAAAAAATAAATCTCTAGTCTAGCAATCTCGTTACCCTTTTGTCGTTACTTTTAGATCCATTTATCCAATCTGCATTTATGAAACAATTAGGGAAAATGGAAATTTCAGAAGAAGTAAATATAAGATTATAACTAGGATGGCGAAATGCTAAAATGATAAACTGGATCTTTGAGAAAAAGAGAAGTGTGAGTAGTGAGAGAAAGTTAAATAGTAGACCATTCCCAAAAATTTACTGTACATTTCGAGTTTCGTTGAAGAAATTGAAAAATAGTTATTCATGTAGGCAATTAGAAAGTTTCATTTTGTATAACGCGATTTCTGCAGTACTAACATATAATGGGATTCAGCAAAGAATACGAATTCTACATAAAATTTCCTGAAGTGTTTAATCAATTCTAAAGTTCATTATATCACTTGTTAGTTTGACGTCGTCCATAGAAAAGACGCCAGGAAACACCTCACAGAGAAATCTAGAAAAACGTTTGATAGTGATTTCGTTTTTTTTAGTTTGGTGTTTCAGAAAAATGAACTGGTATTGACCTCATGTAATGTTATAGGAGTTATCATTTGAAGCTCATATATTGAAGTTCGAAATGTAGTTCATACCTAGTTTTGAAGAAATAAATTTGGTTTCTGCTGGTGGAAGATTTTCTCAAACAACGTTTCACAGAAACTTTGTATGAGCTTCAAAGTAGGAAAAATAAATCCATTTACAGCATGTCTAGTGTCTAGTGAATAACAGATATATTGGGAGACTGATTAACACTGCTCAATATGCTTTAAGGATCTTCTTTCACTGCTTCTGCATACCAAAACAGCTAACTTACCATATTCCGTTATAATTTCCATAGGGGTTGACAACGATGACCATATTATTTCAATTTTGTTTTTGTCACCACCTCGTTTATATTCTGTATGTATGAAATATATGTTAAATAAAGTTAATTGCCTCAAATTTTACTAAGCTAATGACACTTGATTGGCTGATAAATTAAAAAAATCCCGAGGCAGCTCAAACTCATTATACACGAAAAAAACATTTTTGAAATCATGAAAGTTCACGTACTTTTTTAAAATAATGATAATTTATTGGTAGTTTCTCATGAAATATAAATAAATACAATAATTATTAATATCTATAATATCTATAAAAATGCAAATGAGGCTAGACACATTTGTTAATCTCACTGAAAATTTTACAGAAGTATAAAATCTATGGAATCAATGACTTTCTGATTGACCAACAATGAGATATTTTTTGTAACAGCAACTGATTGAGGAAAATTTACTATATTTTTCTGCAATATTATTATACTAACTATATGTGCTGTAACTGAAGGATAATGATCGTCGATATAAAATGGTTCGATGGGGTGGAGGGGAAAGTAACCCTCCAAACTCAAAATTTAATATGTGTTCATCATCACGAAATCTCATTTTTTTATACAAATATAATGGACATTTGTTTATCAATATTTTATGGAAGAGGATAGCCGATTGTAAAACACATATATTTTTCAGAGTTAACCATTTGGTTTCCTTGAGTTTATGTGAAATTCTGTCATATTTTCTAACGACTGAGCACAAGTGAATTTGTTAATTTTACTTTCATACTCATTGATAATCAATGACAACGTGGATAAAGCATTTTCAAAGTCATGTAACTTCTCTGTAAATATTTTGTGACATGTTTTATAAACCTTAAATTTGCGTCCATTTAGATGCATAATTTCTTTGCCACTTTCCCGGGGCATATTACTGTATCAGCAATAATGACATTAATATATCTTTTCACCAAGCTACGATCAGATTAGTTTTGTTCAAATTAATTTTGAGGTTATGAGCTTCAGATTCTAAAATAAGACGAGCTAGATCTTCATTTAATTTTAGATTGGCAGTAGCAACGTCATTAGGGTTAAATGTTAGATTAAGTTGTGTGTCATCCGCATATATATGAGAACGACAATGTCTCAAAACAGAAACTATATCACAAGTGTACACGCAAAAAATAGGGGCCCAATAATCGATCTCTGAGGCACTTTAAGTTTAATAAATTCACCGCTTCACTTTTCCCTTTGAATTTTTTACAAACTATGAACGATCTTTGAGATAGCTACTTATTAAATTTATAGCAGGTTCAGAGAACCCGATAAAGTCAAAAATAGCAAATAAAATCGGAAAACTAATGATATGAAAAGCCTTGGAATAGTCTATAAATATTAAAGCAGTCGTGTTACCTCTATCAGCAGCTTCAAGATTATCATCAGTTATTTTCAAAAGAGCAGTTGTATAGCTTTGTTCGAAATCCTGTCTGGTTCATTGGTAAAATATTAACAAAATTTAAATAACATTTGATTTGAAAACTCATAATATTTTCCAAAATCTTTCAACTTCAAGGTAGTAAGCTAATGCGGCGCAGATCGTTCAGGTATTTTAGTTAGATATTTTAGGAAAAGCCAATATCTCAGAAATTTTCCACATTTCATAAAATATATTATCTTGAAAACATAAATTTATGATATTAGTAAGATATGGTAATATTATAGAACAGCATAGAAGTAGCATATCTATACCAATTCCATCTGAACCTATGGCTTTTGTTTTTATTTCTAAAATGCATTTGTAAACAGTATTTTCTGTTACCGGCTCAAAACGAAATTTGTCAATAGATATATTATTCTTCAAATTACTCTAATAATAATTTAATAATTCATTACTATGTGTGAAATGTTGGTCAGAATTACTCATAAAATATTTACTGGTTTTATAAGGATCAAATATTTCTGAAAATTATTTTTTTACACGAAAATATATCAAGATCTCTGAATTTATTCCATAATAGTTTACTATTATGGTTACCACCCATAACCTGATTAAGATATACCTACCTTTTTCTCATTTCTTATCATGATATTGGTTTGGTTTTTCAATAATTTTACAATCATCACATATGTTGATATTATTTCCAAAACATATGACCAGTCAAACTCAAGCTTTCCGATGCATGTTCCTTTAGTCTAGTGCATTTATATGATGTGATAATTTGATAACATTTCAAGAAAATAAATAATCAAGTGATGCATCTAAAAAATTTATTGAAATATTTTGGTATGGTATGAATGGTATTTGTGAATAGAATTCCATACTTCAATCCGAAATTAACTTATATTGATCTTTCATTGTGGAAAAATTTCTCGCACAGCCCTTGATAGAGTAATTTGAAATAACAGCATTTTGTCATTGGTTGAATTCACAAAATTAGTATAAATATCAGGAAGGTATTTCATTAACAAAGTCAACTCATTTCTGCACGTTTGCAATGAAGTACGTGAACCTAATATTTTTATTTGTATTTTTCAGGACCGACAGACGTAAACATGGCAATGAAAGACTGGTTTCGGAAGATACAACCTGTTCAACTGTACGTGGTCCTATTGTTGACCATAGCCTTCTTCGTGATCGAACTAATTGTCAGTCACATCACCCATGCTCTCACACTTTTGATGGACTCTTACCACATGCTCTGCAATATCATGGCATTGACTGGATGTCTCATCACCCTCAAGGTATGCGTTTGACGTACGTGTCTTCAATCAATCGGACCTAACCAAGGGTACTTCTAAAAAGGTCGGGGCATGCACCGACTTGAAATAAGCACTGAAGTTTGTTGGTAAATGATAAATTGATATAACTGATGTCCAATCGGGTCTTATTCGAGTATGAGTCTTTGTGTCATCATTAATTCAACATGAAGAGAAGATGAAGAGGAAAATATTCCAATCGAGGTTATATTAGGGGCAATCATACGGTTTTTTACTTTTTTTTTTTCTGAAAACGTTCAAACATTTGGTGAAAAAAATATTATAAAAATGCAAAGAAAGTAATGTTTTGTGGAGGAGATCAGAAAAGTAATATCTCCTGAAATATTCTCTTTTCATTTCAAGAAAAGAAATAGTTGTGACACCGCAGAATAGAGGACTGCCGCTAGACATTATTGCATTAACAACAAAGTGAAGAATCATTGAGTTTTTTCCCAACACCAAATCGTTACCTGCGTTAGTTTTGAGACACTCAAGACAAAGGTACCTATAGTCTATTTCAAAAGAGTGTAGAGTAATAAAATCTCATTAAGTATTCAAAAGC
>WOGO01006629.1:0-11650 GCA_015342085.1 Leptinotarsa defecta | reverse complement strand
TGCATCTTATATTTCTATTTACGCAAGATTATTGTGTTTTGTAACCCTCAGTGACGTCATTATATGTTTATTGTATTATTGACATATTCTGAAATAAAGATGATTATTATTATTCTTATTATTATTATCAAATCTGCCATTATATCGATTACTTCAAAACTGAATCATTGCTATCGAAACTTGCTATCAAAAATATTGATATCACTTGAAACTGGGATTTGTTTGTATCTGACCGAGTCGAGGTACCGTAGGTAACATTAATTTACTATATACACGCTGATTCAGCCTTTTATTTAGTCTTTTTTGGTAGTGTTCTTCTATAACGTGATCTAACAGCTCCGTATGTATAGATTGTTTACCTGGGCTCGTCCAAATCAAATTACTATACGTATGAAGAGAGTAATATTCACTGCGTCAATTTGAAAAGGTACCACCCTTATATTTCGGCTCCTACAAAAAGTATAAAATATGCAAAATCATATCAAACTTCTTTTTAAGGGGGATATTTTGTAGGATAGTTTTCAATTAAATTACATCGACCTCTAAAGTTTTAGGAAAGGCGTTGAGTGATACATCATTTTAAACATTGTTCAGCTAATTTTTCAAAAGTTTTACATAATCGATCTTTTTTTTGAGTACTTTTGAAGAAATCAAGTAAAACCGTGAAGATATTCATCAGTATTAAGTTTTTTGCAAAAAAAAAACAAAAAAATAATATATAATTATTTATCTTATTAAATGTTCGATATGTTGTCCAATTTTGTGTAAACACTGATAAAGTTTGTTCTCAAATATTTCAAAAAACTTTCGTCTGAAGTTCTACACGCAACTGTTATTCTTCGTTTCAAATGTTACAAATCTTGTGTTTTATTTATCAAAAATCGATTCAAGATACCCCATAGGAAAAAATCTAGATGCGATAAGTCGGGTGATCGTGGTGGTCATTCCATGGCTCCTCTTCAATCAATCCATCTGCCAGGAAATCTATCATTAAGCCACCGTCTATTTGAAAGAAAATAATGTGGTGGAGCTTCATCTCACTCAAAGTGAATAAGATCGTCTTTCAAAATCATGTTACCAGCCGCATCAATGTGATTTTCCAAATTAGTTGTTATTAAGGGGTCCATTGTTTCTTCAAGCAGATTTTAGTGAAGCTCACTAGTTAATTCAATAAAGGTCAATTAATAAAGGTACAATAATATTATTCACAAGAAAGCTAGCCCAATCGTTCACTTTCACTGGATATTTTGTATGACCTTCCTTAAAAAGTCGCGGATTTTCATCTCTCCAGTAGAGACGATTTTGTTTGTTAACATGAACATTCAAGAAAGCGTATACTTGTTAGAGAAGCAAATGGCGTGTAAAATGTTTTGGTTTTCATTCATAAAATCCGTTACTGTTTCACAAAATTTAATACTTGTGTCGGAATAATCGTCATAAAGCTGTTGAAGAATTTTCATTTGAAACGGTGAAATTCATTTAACTTTCCTTACTGTTTCATGGGACATTCATATTTGGCGTGACACAATGTGAAGTGAAATAGAGGGTTCTGCAGTAAAGGTACCTAAAATTTCGATTTTGTTGTTAGCGTATGGGACAATTTGTATCTCAGTTTATAACACATCAGATATTTTTGTTGGAAGACTCTTTTCTCGGTCTCAGGTACCATAATGGCAGAGAACATGTCGAGTAAATGGTTTCGTGAATATTAATTTAAGACAAACTATCATACACTCAAGTCATTTGCTTGACCAAATTTACAATGGATTTGCACACATTTTAACCGATTAAACTTGGTATTTTCGGAATACACTTCTTGATGAAATTTGTGAATGAAAAAGAGCTACCCGCAAAGACTTTGTCCCTCATAATAGATTTGATTTTAACCTGCTGAATTAAATTAGTTTTCCCCTAATTCAAATCATCCCAACTCGACACACCATTGTTCGAGAGTATATAACCGAAGCACGAGAATATCTATGTTCACTTCTGAAATGAATGAATTGAACTCACTTGCAGGCCGATTAGTATGAGCTGTGGCGGCTTGTTCCAATTTCGAGTGTTGCTGGGCGAGTGTTTCCACCATATCTTGTAACCTTGCTCTTTGTTCTTTTTCGTGTTGTAAGGCTCTCACCAATTTGTGACCGTGATTTTGAGCCGTTTTAAGATATTCGGCACATGACTGAAAAAATAAATAAATTAATCAATACAAATTTTCGTGCAATTTTCATTCGACACGTCGACAAGTGGGAAGCAAAAAATTCAACAAATCACTGCAACACCCCCACAAAGAAAATAACAATTTTCAAAACAATATTGAACAGATAATTATAATAATGATAATCTCTATTCACAACAAAACTTATTAGCGGTTAATCGGTGCAATGGTAGTGTGCCTGACTCGGTATCCCAAGATCGTGAATTCGATTCCTTCTTCGATCACAGATTTTCTTTCGGAAATTTATTCTAGTTGAAATTTTTTTGATTCTTCTACTTGTACATTACATGACTGATTGAACCGCGAATAAGCAGGGGGCTCGTGGATTTAAATGTATGAATTGTTGTCATATGGTTTTTAAATTTTTGTTACCAGTAGGTACAGCTATAAATATGAATCTAAGAAAATCAAAACTATCACATTTCATTTGAATTTAACATTTACTAGGTAGCAGAATGGCTAGCAATTTATCAGGGTGTCTAAATATCTGAGAGTAATACTCGGAGTGTTCTTAATATCTGAGAGTAATACAACAATACTACAGAAAGAAATGGAACTGAAACCGGACAGGTGGGCAAACACCAGACATGGGATCTGAATTCGACATAAAGATTAAAATCAGACGCGGTATATTCACCGCACATAGTCGAAGCACGGTACATGATCGGTTTGGTGGTCAAAGACTAACTAGATAGTCTTGTATTAACGCATTACTAATAACATTGAAGAGAGGTTGGAGATTTGCCTACCTTTGATAGATACTTTCACGGGAGATGTTCAAGTGACTTGGCACATTTGATTCAACCAAGAGCGGTATATATCAGAAATACGCTACGGCTGTTCATCATTTTGAGGTTCAACTCGGTACACCTCGAACTTAACTGTTCAAGAACTATTCAATTTGAAGAACTGCGCCTATGTGGAATGAAATTCCTGAGAACGTTTTTCAAAATGGATTTAATCTCCACTTTCGCTACTTTCGCACAGGCACCGCTCTTAGAGCGCCTTAAGAATTTTTCTGTAGTGCTTGTGTTTTGTTAAAAAAACAAACTGTTGCATAAACCCACTATTTACTTAGGTTTCTGCATGCAAATCCAAATAATGGAATAAGAGTTACAAGTTATCCGCAATTTGTGCAGAAGTACTGAAGTACACTTTCAAACAATATTCCGTCACAAAACAGGCTTACCATATGTGAGTTACTGACATAAGTTTCTCTTCTTAAGAAAATATTATCAGGTAGCTGAATACTATTAGTTCCACTCGAATGGGAACACATGATGATAACTTTAAATTCTCAATTATTATCATATTTTTAACCAGAAATAATTGTTCGAATTGTCTTGATGCCATGACCTTAAAGGATCAATAACCTCATATATCTTTCTGATATTGCCCATTATAAATAATTTGAATGGATTGTTTTTTCAGAATAATATACAGAGCACTGCAAAGTGCGCTGGTGTCCATAACGCCATGATCACATAAGTGCATGCGTTGCAATAGTTATATAATTTCTATTTCTCTTTGATATTCTGAAAAAACAACTTTTTTTTATGTATATTTTATTTATTTATTCAATAAACAACTTGTTTTAAAAAAAATAATTTTTACAACATATTTTTTTCAAAACAACCATGTGTCAATTTTTGTTTAAAAAAATATTGACAATTTTGTTAAAAATAGAGATATTTTTTTACATTTAATAAATAAAGAAAATATAAATTAAAAAAAAGTTTTTCTTTAGAATTTCAAAGAGAAATAGAAATAATGATAAAAAAAATTGTTCCTTAATATTCATATTTGATAGCAAAAAAATTGTTAATCAACAAATGCGGTTTCAAGCAATAAACATTTTTTTTTCAAGAAACGATTTTTTTTTAAATCATGATATTCATCACTGATAAAAATCCGCCCAAAAAATTTCAAATATCTCATAAACAATACATTTCTTAAACAAATAGAGCTAAAAATTATGAAAAATAATTTTTATGTAACTTTAAATAATAAGAATACGAATAAATTTGAAAACTAAAAAAAAATTGCATTGCTATATTTAAATTTTTCACTTTTTGACGCCTTTGGTTATTAATAACAAAGTGGAAAATCACAATTTTTCAATTTGTCCAACGGGAATCTTTTTTGAAGAATTGATCAGAAGCTACATACATATTATGAATTATTCGAAAATAAGATCTTTGTGGAGGTGTTACTCACATTACAACTCATTTTTGTAAATTTTAAAATTACAACTCACATTAACCATAGCGTTCGTCGCAATTCTGAACAAAGTAGCCCTTTCGCAAACTTCTTTGTTCTTCCCTTGTAGCACTTCAGTATCAGCGTTGGTTTCCATTTCGCTCAGAGGCTTCGCCAAATTCTTCCAGTGTTTGCCCAATACATCACCGCAAGTCTGCAAATCATTCAGTTGCGATTCTAGTTTTCTAACGATGCCTGACCAGTCTTCGAGGCCGCCTGATTCTTCCGCCTCTTCTTCATCCTCTTCATATTCCATTATCCTTCTGAAAGGAAAAAGAAAACTGTTATAAATAGATAAGTACTGCCTTGTTCGTTACCAAACAGACCTATATTCGTTTTTCTGTAAACAAAACGCTGCAAACGATCAGTTAAGAAGAAACACACACATAAAAACTATAGTATTTTAAAAAATATTTCGAATATATTCCAATGTATGCAATTATTTCTGTCAAATCCAACTGTACAGGAAAGCAGAAAATATCTTTGACACTTTCATCATTCATTTTAATTTCTGTTGGGACTCTTTTACAGGGGAGCTTCACGTCTCTCTGGTAATTATGATTAAAGTAATTTAGAAATTATTACATTATAGTCCAAATTTTAAAATTCTATTCTATTTAAATCTGTTAAAAATCTGTGTTTCCGTTAACCAGCTGTCGCACCCCTACGAACGACAACCCTCAGAAGTCGAAACTTGATCAAGCTAAGGATTAACGAGGTCTTACCTTTTATTGTGTAATTCCTAACTCGGACATTACAGTCCACATTTCGGAATTGAACTAAAAATTTTGAGTTTAGAAGTCGTAATTTTCAAGAGTGAATAATAAAAATGTGTGGCCATTTTGCGCTTCCGTAGAAAAGTGTTTTCAATAGATTAATTTTACGCCAGAGGTTCCAAATTCTACTTATCACCTCTGCTATATTAGTCTGGTCAAAATTATTATATTTGGGTCATTTGATGAAACAAGCCGAAATTTGATGAAAATTAAATACGTATTCAAAAAACACTTTACTCTGAGATTTTCACTAAATATCTTTGCAAAAACGCAACACTTGTTTCGCCATACAATGGTTCTTCAGGCGTGTAAAGACACGCCTGCAGAAGCCTAAAAAATCGTTTTTTAAATGCAGAAGTATAGATAATCAGAATCGCACCATTTTATTACACTTTATAAGCCTTGACGATAGGCTTTTACAAACTGTGAATAGCAACCGCAAAAATAATTAAAATTTCTTAAATCTGAATAGTGATAGTTTTACCTTTTGTTTTTTATCACTAATGCTCGTATAGAATTTTAAACAGTTGAAAGTTGGATCTCTATGACAGATTTTTTTTAAACAGATCCAGTTTTCGCTCAATATTTTGTGATAATTGCGCATCCGTTTTCATTAATGGAAGGCTATTAAAATTTTAATGAAATATATTTCGCTCTCGAAATAGCAATGTTTACCTGAAATATCAACATCACTGTGTTAAAAATAAGTTTATTATAATTTTGTGCTGATTACAGTTTTGCGAAGTCCTGAAAGGAAATATACATGTATACATTCATTATTCTGAAATAGTATCTGCGTTGAAATTGAACATTTTGTAACATAATAAATACACAGTAAGGGTCGTTACTGATATCGATCCTTTCGTTAATTCACTCTTATACAGGGCTTGAAATCGACAATTAAAAATTTAAACTAAAAATCAAATCTGATCAAAATGTTCATCTATAATTTTAAAAATCATTTGATTATTTTTGATCATGCGTGAAAAAATTATGCGAGTAACAAAAATAATAATTTTAAAAATCATTTGATTATTTTTGATTATGTGTGGTGTGGTGAGTCGCAAGGCTTTGTATTAAGTCCAATTTTATTCTTGCTTTACTGATTTAGATAATTTCACATCATTTGCCGATAACACTACATTTTTATGCCATCACGAAGATGAGAGTACATTAAATGAAATAATGCATAGGGACATGATTAGAATTAAGGACTGGTATGACTGACTCTAAGTCATTGTCCTTCGACACTAAATACAAATGTAATTACTTTCAAATGTGTAATAGCAGATGTCTGTCTGGCAGATTAATTGATAATAACGGCTCAGCCAAATTTATGGGAATATATTTGGATAACATTCTAAAGTTTGAAGAATATGTAAGAAATCTTTTCTTTATGGGGGGCATGTAGCGATCTACTACTTCAATGTTCATAGTCCAGAAGCAGCAGTTAGATTCAGTTGTAGAGGAGGGATGTATTAACTTTTGT
The DNA here is from genome assembly GCA_015342085.1 of Leptinotarsa defecta. Taxonomy (NCBI): domain Eukaryota; kingdom Metazoa; phylum Arthropoda; class Insecta; order Coleoptera; family Chrysomelidae; genus Leptinotarsa; species Leptinotarsa defecta. The sequence continues at coordinate 4,908 of WOGO01006629.1, read as the reverse complement.
ATCAGAGACTGTTTCCATAATTATTAAAAATATAATTGAAGATCAAAGAAACGATATCGGCACTCGTCAAAATAATTTGAAGCTCGCTAATCTGGCAACCAATCTGACAGCCAATCTAATTACCGATTCTTTGTATACGTATTTCTCATTTTTCTGGATCTATTTTTATCTCAAGTAGGTGTGAAAATGTTTATTCATTATGCATTCGCTTAATAATTTTAGCATCCATAAACATCTGTATTTTAGTTTAATTTATTACGTAACTTTTTTATATAACTTTTGACATAAAAAATTAAAAAGAAACATAATACCTCTCTATACATGGAGTTGTGAGGTTGTAGTTTCAAAATTAATTTTTTTTCCAAGTGATCATGTGTCAACCGAGAACGTATGTACTTATTCGCCTTTCAACATTAATATGCGTGGTAATTATCGCGTGCACAATTAAAGCAATTACCGAAAGACGAGGCAAATTGTTCCTGATGAAATGTATTGATTTACAAAAAAGCACTTCAAAGGTAAACTACCTTTTATTCATTCAATGTGCAATTATATTTGAGTTAGGGTCGATTATTTTATCACCAATCGATACACAATATAGGGCAAACACCATTGACTTTCTGCAAATCAATTATCCCAGTGCGGAAATTTCCGTATTCGGTGAATTCAATGTCCACAATGTTAAATGGTTCAAATTTTCAAATATTAATGACGAACAAGGTTGCGAAGCTGATACTTTTGCAGTAAGCAGCGGACCTACCCAGATTATAAATGAGCCAACCAGGATTTTGACCGTGATGGAGAATATGCTAGTCTTCTGGATTTATACCCAACAATCAAACCAGAAATTTATACAGTCGTCGTAAGGTCTCCATTAGGATCTTCTGACCACAAACTTTCATTTCATTGTTGGGTGAATTACCGATAAATATTGGGGAACACTCTAAGTTGCGAAAAGTTTAGCATTACATATCTGCTGAGTGGGAGGATCTTCAAGACCATTTCCGAAATTTTCTCTGGCTAGATGTCAGTTTCAGCTCTTTTCAATGAAACGAACTTCTAACGGCAAACCTTGGTCCAACAAAAACTGCAAACAAGCTGTTGCCTCCAAAAATCTCGCCTATCAACAGTGGCGCAAAAATCCCAGTGCCAAAAACAGAACTAGGTTTGTTGATGCCCGCAACAGCTGTAAACTTGAAATGAATGAAAGCAAAGGACTTCACAATCAGAGAATTAGGGATAAACTGCATGCCAATCCCAACGGGTCTAGATCCTTCTGGTCGGTAGCTGAAGCTGGTAATCAAAACTTTACAAAATGCACATTTCCACCAGTAATACAAGCAATTGCATTAAGAGCCATAAAAAAGCAAATCTACTAAGTGAACAATTTGCGTCCCATTCCACCACCCACTATCAACAAGGAGCCTGGTCCTGATGAAGTGCCCGTCATCGTACTTGAAACGTGCGCAAATGAACTCGCACCAGCGTTTTGCAAACTTTTCAACCTGTCTTACAAGGAAGGGGTTTTTCCTTCTTGTAGGAAGATTGCTCGCGATCAGCCTATTCCCAGAAAGGGCAAGAAAAATCTTTCGAGAAACATGACTATGGGTTGTCGGATCATTTTTGAGTATGGCTCTCCAGCTTCCTGAAAAAACGTTCCCTGCAAGTGGCCGTCGATAGATATCGCTCGAATACTTTCACCATCAACGCTGGTGTTCCCCTGAGATCCATATTGTCTCCAACTCTCTGTTTATTATATATCAACAACAAAGAATCCAATATATTGAATTTCACTAGTTCGGACTTCCATTGCCTAATATATAAAATGATTTGAAATCCCTGAAACAACTAAAAAAGAAGAATTAAAAAAGAATAGCTAAAATAACAATTATATTAAGCAAAAATAACCTGAAATGAAATAATAGTGAAATAAAATACAAGTAAAAATAGAACGATCGAACAAAAAATAAAGAAATAAAAATAAAAAGTTGAGAGATTCCAAGCCACGTTAGTTCACGACGTTTCGATTGTTAGTCTTCGGGTGATGACTGGACTGATTCCTCTCCGAGAGATGACTATTTATGGGTCGTTCGAGTATTTTCACTCATCCCCGCTTTCCATTTTTTCCGCTTCACTGGTTCAGTGGGAGATGACCGTTTAGCGGGAGTTGGCCAGTTTTCGCTTGATGATGGGTTTCCATATGTTGCGTATCTCTACGCTAGCTTGGCTGAATACGTTATTGGACGGCTTCCTTGAATTTTCTCCCAAACCAATGTTCCCTGTATTCCTCCACGCTAATTTGAAAAACAAAAGGATTTCTCCTGTATATGAATCTCGCTAAAACAATAAAATCGCAAAAAATACAAACCGAAGTAAAATTTGATTTTATTCATATTACCCTCTTCCTTAATAAAACTACACAACCGACTGTTTGTTCTAAAATAAGATAAAGAAATTATCTGATCTTCTGGCCCCTTTTTCTTCTTTGCCCCTATACTAAATCAATTAGCACACTAAAACCAATAGGAAAAATAGTTTATTAATAAAATTCACCCTGAACTTTTCTCAGCACAATGTCACGTAATTTGAAGTTATTTGCCAATGCTGCTGGGACACACAAATGTAAAAAAAATACCTATTCAAAGCTACAGAGAACTGTTTCGCTTCCTAGCTTCTCAGTATTTTAAAATAGTTTAAAAGAAGACTTTCAAACCCAAAGTGGCCTAACATAACACTAGGAACTCAATGTCATTTACAAATGTATTGTCAACTTATTTCACGCACCCTGTTTGCGCTACTCAATTCAATAAAATAATTTCTCTCTTTGAGACCTATCGGACACACCGATGATTGATGTTTGAAACGCCGCCAATTTTACCATGTTATTTACTATTAATTTAACCCGTTGAATGACTATAAACGCACTAATTCGGTTTTACTTTCACTTCAGGGAGAGTGGTGTATAACTTTAAATTTGCACTCTTTTTTTTGTAATTGTAATATGAACTCTAGCTAACAACCCGCACTAGGAACCCAACAATGTGTAACATATTTGAAAATAGAAAGTGGACTCAGACAAAATAATATGTGAACTATCTCTCAATATCAACTGGTTAGTAAAAAAACAAACACTCACATAACGCCTATTTGGGTGGTTCATGGTCAACCATAGAGGTAAATTTCGCATCACGTGCTTACAAACAAAATAACTTCCCTATTTTTGCCAGATCTTCGATCTCGTTTCGACGAGTTCCGGTGACCGACTTTTTGTGTCTCCCGCAAAAACTCCCAAGCCCTCGCATCAGCTACGCTAGCCACAATAACCTCATCTCAGCCTTTTTTTAAATCTTCCCAAGCGTATGATTATCGGCAGGATGCAATTTATTTATTTGTTTAGTCTAGCCCAACTTGAACATGACCACAACGGCGCTCGAAGGTCCGACAGTCATAAAGTACTTCAAGTGCTTTTTCAACTGAAAAAAATATGAATGAAATAATATTTTACGTTAACCATCGCAGTGTCAGTTATTACACGGTAAACGCGTATACGAGAATAAACCTTTATGTGTGTTAATGGTTACAAAATTTCTAGAATATTCTGTTAACAGACACAGTTTTTTCTTATATTATGTAAGTCTCGGTGTCCGGTAACACAAGTTTTTTCGCTAGGTGAAAACAAAATGATTGCCTTATTTTTATTTTCATCGTCAATTGAATTCGCGATAAATAATTGTTTTAAATGCTCACTAAAAACTGTAAATTTGGACACTTTGTAAGTGAATTTCTCAATGTTTTGTATAATATGTAATAATATACATTTTTCTTTTTTATATTTCGGTTTAAAAAATCTTCGTCGCCAATTGTTGTGTTTTTAGGTTATAATTAAGCAAGTGTTTATTGCTGCTCGTTCATTACTGTAGAAAAATATATTCGGTCTGCGATACATTCGGGCCCTAGAGCCCTTTTTTTACCTGACGGAGTGAAGGATCGTAGGTACTCTATAGTTTTTCCTAATACACTACAATCAATCTCACATACGGTTATCTAATATGTACCTTGATAGTAAAGAAATAAATAACAAATAATAAATGACAGATATAATTGATAGCAGCCCGCTGAATTTTCAACTGCTTTCCAACTGCATTTAACAGCAGGTAAATATTAATTGTATTGGAAGCAAGTATAATAATTTGTTCCTGTAAACAGTTCAGATCTATCTGATTCAGTTACTTTGAATTGGCATTGGCAAAAAACCTTTATGTATCCTTTCAAATTTGCCGCAAAATATTTTTAAAAACTCCCCAATGTCCAGCTCAGCGTTTGATAAAATAACTACCTTTTAGATGACGAATAGTTTGAATTTTCTGTGATATATTCAGAGTAATCGAACATACAACTCCAGAATATCCCTTCCTCAGATTTTCTAATCACTAGATTTTTCAACATTAATTTCAATGTCTATTTAATCAAAGCAATTACTGCTACATCCACTTGATTTTGCAAACCCCGATCCTGTTTGAATATTGAGTGATTCTGGCTTTAGCAAATATATTTCTTGAGATTATTTTGGATTTCGGATGAGGTAAAGCATGACTCCTTTTCTCTTACTTATAGGAATAACTTGAGAGAGTTTTATTGACATTGGCTTTTAATTATTGACAAAAGATAAAAAAATAACAGTAGTGTATGACAAGCATGTGACATCTCATTATGACAACCTTATAGGACACAACTTATATTTTATGTTATTTTGATAAGGTAGACACTGTTCAACTTTAATACACTCCCTCAACAGAAAATATATGAACGAATAAACATTCAACATAGAAAACATTACAAATAAGCAATTAACCCTTCCTGAAAATAAGGAATGATTAGACATACAATACTGATAGAATATATAGGTAG
>WOGO01006628.1:0-11650 GCA_015342085.1 Leptinotarsa defecta | reverse complement strand
ACTTGAGTTTTTCGGATCGAACGTATTTAATGAGCCAAGAAGTCCCACAATTTTTTCAGACATTGTCTAAATTGTACAAAACAACACTTTACTTCAGATAAATAACTTAATGTGAGAACAAATTATCCTTGTCGCTAATGTTCTGTTTTGATATTAATTTGAATATCCTAACAGAATGATGTAAATAAAATCCAACTGATTTGAATTAGAGTTTATTCATTACTGTCAAAAATAGGAGAGTTTGCGATCGTCAGTCGCAAATCAAAATATAAAAAAATGTGTTTTTATAATGCTATCCTGACCACAAATACAGAGTGATTCAGCTATACATATATAACAATTACAACTAACGTTTTCGAAAGAAAAGTTTTGGTTTTCTATTTCTCCATCTGTCCCAGGAATCAATCTCTCCTGAAAATATATCCTTTCAATTCAACATTTTCGATGTTGAACGAGGATTTACTCATTATCTCTTGATATTATAGTCACTATAATATATTATTTCTTTCATTTAACAGTCAATACTCACTCGTGAAACTTTTTTAGGCACCTCAATCTGAATTAAATTGGATTTCTGACTAAACAAAAATGAAATAGGGTGTCCCCAGAAACTACCACCAGTTTTTTTACTTGGAACTGACCCATTTGTTGGGCTTCGGCTAATAATGGTTGAGAGGTTAAACAAGCTGCTCTGATGTTGAAAAAATAGATGTCTTCCTAATAAAATGTATACATGAATAAAAAAGTATACACAATCTTAAACATTCAAAAAATCACATCACGATGGAATCGTTTATAAATTACTTTAGGTTCTAGGGTATTGAAGTTTGCTTCACCAATAATATGCTATCACTGTGGAAAACCAAGATTATGTTTGTTTCTGAACTTCTACTGTTTACATAGTATCGTATCAACATTCACTCGTAAGTTGTATATTCGTTGAATACACTAATATATAGCGGAATCCTTTGGGAGAACTAATTCCACCGCAAAAACTTCAGTTTGAGTTTCGTATAAGACGAGAATATAAATGAATTTGCTGTTGCATATGATCATCAAAACAAATAAAAGAGGATGTGATGAAATCTGTGGATTATTGGTTCAAAGTTGTTTGTTATAGAGCTGTGAAAGAGGGCGTTAGGAAGAATTCCGAAGGATACAAGCCGCAATTATAAGGTATATGTTGTTGGAATAGATTTCAATAATATTTCGTGCAATATTTCCTCTTTTCAGTTTTTTCACTTTACACGTTATTGTGTAGAAAACAAATCAAAACAGTTTTCACCTATTCCAGTGTATATCTCTCACTAGGTGCATCTCTCTGAGTATATGTCAGGAGTTCTGAATAGATTCTTGTAAGCTAACAGAGAAAAATTACACTTTTCAACGTGTAATTTCGAATATTACTTTTCCCATGAATTTAAATTTTCCATGATTTCAAGAATATTGTTTTCACATTATTTTGTACATGCCTTTTATTGAAAATTTGCTATATTTGTCTGAACACATTTTGGATTGTACATTGATATCTACCATCCTAACCAACATGTTGTCTTAAGCATGAATCTCTGCCTTCTTATTGCGAAAGTTCCCATGATACTGCTTTGATTTCATTCTGGTAATCCTCAGTTCGACGGTATCTTTATAGTGGTTCTCAATGCTCCCATCATTTTCAAGCATATAATTTTGATACCCTTACGAGTATGGCCACCAAACCATACGTGCTAATGTAATTATGAGCGCAAACACCACTATGTACAGTCATAACATCATGCTTGGTCTGAACCCACTTGTTTTTCATTGGGTGTGATCAGCACCATATCAAATCAGTCTGTGTTCTGCAGATACTCTCGATGATAGTATTCCTACATTTTGGAATTGTAGAAGTTGAAGTCGTAATACCTCCGCTCACTTGTTACTAGAACCACTACTGTGCTTCTATTTTTCGTTTGGTATGTACCAATCTTTATTGATTACGTAACTACAGTTTGTTCTGTCAATTCCTCTTCTTCTGAAGACCTTCATGATTGATTTTGAGAATATGTATTCGGATGAGCCCTTAAGCTGATGAGAGTACTTATTGAGAGAAAATTTACTGCTTTTATGAAATGTTAGTGTCAATAACTTTTTCTCTCCAGTATTTCATGATGACAGCCTTTCTTTCATCGATGTATATGATTTAGTGTAACTGATCGCTGTTTGTTTGTCTGTGCGGTTGTGCACGCTAATGATGAATAGGCCTCAAGCGATTTCGATGCGGTTTCCACTATTGTGTTGAAGTGAGTCCATTCATTATTGAGTGTTTGATTCTTTCAAGTTGCTTCATAAATAAAAATATCATTTCAAGTCAAAAACTCACATCAAACATTTTTTAGAATGAAAACTCCAAATATATTATTCGGTTGATTTTGGTGCAACTTTGGTTAGGTATATCATCATGAATCAATTGCAGGCATATACATGAGAACTTTCTCATATTAGAAAAACTAGTATGAAGTATATATTGAATACTTCAATGCAACCAAAGATTGAATGATTTGGTTGAGATACCATGTCTCAATTTCGAATAAAATTGAAAAAATATAAAACAAATTTCTTGGATTTCTATATTTTGAAATATATTGTCGTTGGCCGGATTATAATTCAACACAAATAAACAAATGAAGGAAATAATTTGTGATGGTGTTACAATTCAATTCATCACTAACTTTTAATTTTTGATGAAAATTCCAATGAGTGGGACAGTCTGTATTCACAGTGATTTCTTTTTTATTCACAACCGATTTCATCATGCGAAAACTATCAAAATGTTTCAATGTCTACAAAAATTTGCAACTTGCCAAGTCAACAATGATCAAGACAAATACTCATTATACTGCACAATTTCATTTATCATTTATCAAAAGTATCTGACTCTGCAAATTACTTGATCAAATCATTGAACCATTCTCTCAATTTGAAAATAAATTAATTCGAACTATTGAGGGTCACTGATAAATTACTTCTCATAAGTTAAACACAAATTATTTTCACAAATTTTCCCTCTTCTGAGATTTGGAAAATGAAATATCAAAATTATTGAGTTCATTTGTGAGATATATGACTTGTTGAATTTGTGAAAATTCATGTTCACTTAAATGAAATGAATGAAAACACTTTTGTCTGATTTCCACTGATTATTTTATTTTTACACCCGGTTTCGTGTTTCATTCAATTATCATCTATAACAAATGATACATTCCAAATATAAAAAGTTATATAGAAAGAATGTAGATGAGTTGAATGGGAAGGTAATTGAATGACCAAGGATGCCAACTATAAAAATTCAACATTGGAGATTACAGAAATTACCGGGGTTGTTGAACTCATAAATTCAAGAGTGGAGACCTACATAAATGGAGTTGCCCGTTAAGGTTTATATATTTTGGGTTTTGAATTGATTTATTGATTTATCTGGCTTCAAACACATTCATTTTCTTCCCTTTATTACATATGTGTAGGATTTTGAGATTATCTTCATTCATATTGTGTTTAAATTCTTGCAAATGTTCATACATTGTACATTTTTCGTCCAAACAAACGTGTCCACGGAGATTTACGTCAAAATTTCTACTGGTTTGGCCTGTATATACTGCAGACCATTCTTCACACTCTATTCTATAAATGCATGATTTTTCATTATATCTCGGTTGGGTTTTACATTGAACAAAATTCTACCTGGATTATGATTACTAATGAAAGCTGTTACATTGCATAAAAAAATTATTTTGACTATTTTGTGAAAGTTTACCTATGTAATTTTTGCTACTATATTTAAACGTATTGTGTTCTCTGATATTTGGTTACAATTCAATTATAGACATTTTATGAGTTTTATATCATATTATATTTCCTATTGAAGGAACTGGTACCTGGTTTTTTACCACAAAATATGCAAATGTGAGAAGTTTAACTCCTTGTTTTATTAGATTCCTACTGTGATTTAAATTTTGTTATGCAGACTATTGAGGAACATAGAAAATTGAATAAATTTTCTGCTTGAATCATCAAAACCCACCAGTACGCCGTCACTGTATTCAAACCAAAACAAAATATGTTTCTGGGAAAGGGTGTTATTGAGGATGAAGGTATTTTTAATGTGTTCATAACCCATAGGGAGACCTGACTTTGTTGGTGAAAATTATTATTTTATTAGAAAAAATTTTGTTCCAGACATGTATTCAAGTTATTGCTAAATTCGTTAGTTATAAACGGGTTTATATTACATTTATCTAATATGGGAACAGATTTTGTCGAATATTAGATTTCACTTTGAGATCGAACAAAAATTAGCTTTCCATAGTCCTTTCAAGTTGAATTGCTATTAATATTCATACACTTCTTGAAGCATCTTCTATTCCACTCCAGCATTGTTTAGAGGCAACCTTTCCATATAATTTTGAAAAATTATTTCCAGAACTACTCATCTCAATGGACGAAAATTGATCCGGCCTAGTATTTTTCGTATCCTGAGCCATTTAATTCGAATTGAAGTGTCGGTTTCACCATCTAGGAAATGATTCATGAATGGGAATTTAAAACTTTTCAACTAACAGGTTTGCAGATGATGTGAGATATCCCATCACAAAATTTCACTATTTTACTTGTTTGAAAATTTAATATAGAATTTTGATATAATTTCACAGATTTTCCATGAAGTGTAATTATATATTCGATCAGAATTCCATATAATTGTGGATCCTGCTGATTGTATACAGCAAATATTCTAGATTCAAATGTATTGTAAGTCTCAACAATATTGTTTCACTTCTTAAACGTATTTTCTTCTCCTCCTGACTGACGACTTGTTTGATCTCAAACATAACAAAATTGAGCAAAGCTAGGCACAGTTCGTACTCTTGAAATTAGAGAACAATATTGGCCTTGAGTCGAAAGAGAAAGTTGGCAGCCATGTTATTCGTCTCCAAGGTTATCAATGATAAATGAACTGATTCAAAAATTAGTTCCTTCAAATGTGCCATTATGTTACTAGACTGTATCTAGTTTTCCAATGTCTAGAGAACGTTATGCTTCAATCAACTAATACAAATAACGAGTACAATATACAGGCTGCAGTATGTCTCAGACTGACTTCATCAAAATAGCTCTGAATATTTTTTTCCTGTAACTCCTCAGCTTCACATTCTAATTTACACATTGTGAGTTTGTAGAGTCCCACTGCAATTTTTATACGTAGGTACATTTGAAGTGTGTCATCCTGCTCGATTAATGTTATCAATTTTGTCTTGTCTGGAAATAATAATCAATAATTCTCAAATAACATCAACTGTAGCCATGTTCTGTCAACTTGGTGTACCAAAAATTGTAAGTATTTCATTCATAAAGAATTGATACAATGATGAAATGTTCATTTCATTCCGTTCGAGTTATTTCGGACACATTTCTCTTGAGATTTCAAAGGAAAATGTTATGCTGAGCGGATAAATAATACAACCCATGAGAATTGCGCCAGGAAGAGCATGTTCAAATATTTCATAAGAAAGTCAGCTACGAAAATAAGATGAATATTCAGAGCATTTTCACAGAATCGATATTAGAAATGTTATTTAGTAAAATAAGGAAATGTCTGAATGATCTAGAATGGTTTCTTAAACCCTTCTTGGTGAAAGTTTCACATTTAGCAAACTGATTCGATTAACAAAAAATTATATTTGACTATAATTGCTTGTGATAATGCATGCCTGTAATTTGATGTTTTTTCTACTTGAATTCATTTGAAAAATTCATATTGGATATCGATTCAAAATTGTTTGAGATATGATTTTATTATTGGAAATTGGAAATAATTCAGGTAACCAGGAATTGTGGAAACTCCATAATACTGGACTTCTTGATAGAAATGATCAATTTCATAAAATCAATGAAAAACATATTTTCAAAAAAATCAGATACGTCAATCTTCAATTCCATTTTCTATTACAATGAATACAGTTGATGATCCACATTCACGGGTTGACACTCGTTTCTGACTCATCAGCTGTCATCAGTACGGTATAAGTGCAAGGTTGGGCAACACTTGGTTGCAGAAACAATACGAATGTTTCGATCAGCTTATATATGAACTGATGAGATTCAATATTTCTAACATTTTGAACTCTTGAATTTTGGTTTCAGAGAGGTGAGTGGAGAGTATCATACCTGGATCAGCACGATATTTGGAGGACTCAGCATGTTGTCCAAAGAAACTGGTATCACAGTATTTTTGCTCAATTCCGTTTATGATTTGTATCTTCATTGGCCGAATTTGAAAAGGTGAGTTGTACAGAATAAGAATATTTTGATATGTAATAGCAAGTCAGTCTATCCTCAGTATTCTGTATCCCAAGTATTTCATTTTCAAACCATTTTTCAAACCTGAGGTCCCTTCGAGGGTATTTCATGGAGATTGGCGAATATATGAGTCTGTTTGACCACCCCGCATTGCCTCTGCCTTTTGTTGTTTTCAAAAAAAAACCTTTTGAATTTTTTTAACCTTTTTGACGTTCTCCAGTCTGGTGTCTCATCTTTGCCAGATCTTCATGCCACCAAAATTTCTCAACATACTTACCTTCTTATCAATATACCTTATGTTGAGACTATTACTTCACTACGTTCCGTAATAAAGCAGCTAGGTTTGAAATTTCTGAATTTTGTTCCATATTTATCATGTTTCAAAATTCAGTAGTAGATGTTCACCTCTGATATTGATATTTACTGGAGTTTTTCCCAAAACCAAACCGTTATTTTAACAATTCGACACGTGTCGAGTGCATCTTATATTGGTGATAGTCAGCGAAAAAAGAATAATCAGGTGAATGAATGTTCCAGATGAAACAATCCCATTTTCTAAACATTCACCTGGTTCCCATAAAGCCTCAATTTTTATGTACTAACGTTTGCGTTATGCTCATTCTTAGGATAACAAGTTTTGATAATTCTTATGTCAGCTTTCGTCCTAGCGATTATTGTTTGAAGTATGAAAGTTTTATATAAGTCAACCACATGGCCTCAATCCAAATATGTATTTTCTTGGCTATCAGCCTATTTTGTTTTATATAAGTCAAATATTACAAATGTGCCATGTACTTATTTTGATACTTTCTGTTGCCAGACAAGTGAGCGCTGATGATGACGAAAGTCGAAAGCGCTTTCATACAAAAACCCCTTCGATTCATTCATTCAATAAGTGTTTTCAGCTTTCAAAATATATTTATAATCATGGTAGCCTATGTCTTATATTGAAAGATCTTTATTTATACACGTCAGGGGAAGCAACATTTTTAAACTAACGTTGGTGTATTCAAAATCAATTTTATGATTTTTGCGCTCTCCCTTTTGTAAATATTGCCATTTTCCCAATGTTTTGTAATTTCAAATCTCAATTGAAAAATTTTATGATTAAAGGGATTTACATTTAAATTTTTTATCCTTTCTAGTATCGAGTAGAATCCATCCAATTTGTTCACACAATATATTTTCCCGATAAAATCCACTAAATCTTACAGTGAATGTTCTTATTGAATTGCAGAGCACTAACTGAATTGAAGTGGAATAGAGAGACTCTCCATTTCGCCAACAGAACATCAAAAATTTTCACATCGGTGAGTAGAATCGATTCAGTTTCTTTATGTGATGTTCAATATATGAATGGAAATGAAGTGAGTAAAATAACACATCACAATTGAATTGCATGTTTGTTGTGTAACTTATGATTGAAATCATTTTAAAGTTATATTGTTCATTTGTAGAATCATAGAATTTACAGGTAATATTCCAAAATGGTCCAATACCTAATAGAAAGGCGAGACCATCGCATAGGTAGTAGATTCGTTCATAGAACGATGTGGAACAAGTGAATTGGATAGCAGAGATAGTGTGGAAAAAAAATATTTAATTTATCACGAAGCTACTGAATTCCAGTCTATTCAATGTATTGCAGGTTGACTGGTGTGATGAAGTTCTCGCAGACTCATACACAGATTCAACACTAATATTATTGAAGAAAGAATATTGATTCAGTATTACAAGAATAATACTCAAAACAATTATAATGAACTGAAGGAGATGATCTGATATCATAAAATCAGAGTGCTCAAACAAGTGGTTTAATGAAAAATTCGAAAGGAAAAGGAAAAACATCCAAAGGAAGAGCTAGAGAGAAAAAAAGAGAAGATCAATTGATGTTGCAAAAATAGTCAAAACAGGAGAAAATGTGAAAAATATAGAAACATAGCAAATTGAAAAATCCTTGTTCACTCTTCTTTTACTTTGTTGATTCATTGCGGATTCACAAATTGATGACTCATGTGTGGAAATCGACTGACCAAACCTTCCTTCTCAGAGTCAATCACTCAGTTTTTGAAAAGAAGTAGGATCAACAACACAAGCAGCAAGTGAATATACTGTATGCTCAAATAGGTCAATTGAATGAGGAAAATGGTGAGCTTCTAAGGAAATTATTGTTTTTTATAATCGGGGAGGATGGGCCGTATTTGAAAGACAACAAATGTATACATCACCTTTTCTTATATTCACTGAAAGCATCCAAATTTAAGATCCGAATTGGAAAAAATTCAAACAAAACATTACTATGGATTTGCTGTCAAGAAAACTTTCAAAGTGATATAACTCAGGAGTTCAATGAGTGGAATCAGAATTATAATTCTCAGATAATTCAAAATGAGGTACACGTATTCAGCTAGGCATGAAAAAAATGGTATATATTATAGAGAAGTTAAGTGAAAATCGGATGAACAAAACAATAAATTGAAACCAACTTGTTGACACTCATATTGTCAGTCAACTGGTTTCGCTTGAAGAGAGTACGGTGGTTCGAACGAGGACAATATAAGTGTGGAGCAGACGTCGAAAGAGTGGTTAATTTGGTCTTTCTACAAGCCTCCATTTGGAAAGTGGAATGTTATCGATGAAAAAAGAGACACCGAGGTGCAATTGTTTCTGGAATTTGAGGTCATGCAAAATATTTCCTAAAAATGAAGATCAAAATTGGAAAGGGGATTTTGCCTTAAAACTCAATATTGTGAAAGAGAGTAGCTAAACTTCTGCAAACTGTCGATGAATTGGAAGATATACAGGAAGTGGAATTTCTTTAACTTTTGGATATTAGGATACTGTAAGCAAGAAAGGTTGTGAGCACAGAGCACTGATAAAAACCACTGCGTTTCGAAGATCGAGAGAATGCTGAAGTCCACGAGAAATCATCAATCACCGAAAGAGGCTACAAAATAGATGGGCATCATTCGAAATGTGATACAGGTGGACAAAATCTCAGTGAAGATATGAACATACAACATTAAGGAAACGATGCTTGCGAATGATGAATAAACGTAGTGTGGTCGATTAAGTTGAAAATAAATTTCAGTTATTGAATAATTTGAAGAACTAGTTCAAAGCCTGCAAATTCGGAAACAGAAGAAGTTCTTCAGTTGATATAAACGCACCCAAAGAAAGACGATGATCAATACTGGCTCAATGAAAAATGTTGACCCAAAGGACAGCAAACTTTCTTTTAGAATGATGCTACCTGTACTTCGTAAGATTACTGAAGCATATGTGACGATCTACTGTATCTTATGTTGGAGATACGAAAAATCAACAATGTAGAGTTGATCTCACGAAGTAACCATAAAGTACCCTCATAGAAGCTCGTGATAGGTTCTAGTAACCCGACACCAGAGAATAATGCAACTTTTCCTTCGAAGGAAAAATCTATTACGTTTCACTAATTGAGCTCACTTTGAAATTACGCCAACTTGGTTGGAAAAACTCGTTTCGAAAAGGGGGTTGCAGTTGTTGTGTTAAGAATTAGTACTAGTTTTGGATTCATTTTACGCCAAAGGTTTGAGATCTAGCTTTGGGCATCAGCATAATAGTATGAACTGTCAGGCACTTGATTTTCACATAGAATTCACGAGCAGAGCATACAAACTTTGGACGACTATATCACGACAGGAAATAACGTTACTTCGTTATCAGTAATCTGAGTTGCATACTCATTGGTCATTATTGAGTATTTATAATGAAATGTATATAATATCTATTCATCTATAAAGGCTTTCGTTGAAACCGCGACACGTGATTCGCTTCACAATAGCTTCCTCAAGCATAAACTGAAATTTACTTCTGAATTGAAACTATTTTATATACTGTATTTCATTGAATACTTAATTCCACTGAAGAAACTACCTGAAAGGGTCTGGTATGCATTCGTTAACTGAATGAATGAATTTCTCGAACGTACCGTAAATATACCTGGAAATAAAAAGATTCAATAATAGTGAATTATTCAATTCAGTAGGATCGTTAATAAGATATCGATATAAAGAATCTATTTCCTAGTATTTCTCGGAAAGAGACGATTACTATTATAGATAATATATTGGATGAAAAGTCTATCAATCCGGTAGTGGAAAAGGAAATATTAGACTTGCTTACGATTTGTTTGTCACAGAATTACTTCCAACGCAATGAAACATTTTACTGATCATAATGGGAAACCCACTTAGTCCAATTCTGGCAGAGATTTTCATGGATAATTTGAAGAGAAAAATACACAGTATCCCATTAGTGAGAAATTTCGTGTATTGGTATAGAAATGTGGACGATATCCTAGTATGTTTTACAGAAACGAACAAACATTTCACTTAGTTTTTGAATTTCATCAGTTCTCTCCACCCATCTATCACATCAACAATGGAGATGGAAAAGGACGACTCTATGAATTTTTTGGTCTTAAAAATAACAGAAATTAACAACAAACATTTTTTTTTCAATCAATCGTAAACCAGCACATACATATATCGTCATTCATAATTTGTCTATTCACCAATATTAGCACAAAGTAGCAGCTTTCAACAGGATGGTCCACAAATTAATAAATGTGCCAACAACAACTTAAGCATGCACATTATCAATAACAAAGATAGAAGTACAGTTTCAGACAAACCGGGAGTATATAAATTATTATGTGGGTCACGTCCGATATTGCATATATCGCAAACTGAAAGAATGTTGCAAGCTCGCATCAAGGAGGACAAAAATAATTTCTAGAATGGAAAAATAATTTCCACATATGCCACTCATTTAATCACAGGGGGACATGAGTTCAACCATGAATTCAAGCTCCTCCATTTCCAGAAAAAAGGCTTGAAACGCGACGTGTTGGAGAGTATGGAAATGAACAAATTCAAAAACTCTCAATATCTTATGAACGATCAACTTAAATTTGACAATTCACCATTATTGAACCTGTTTATTTCCAGGTGAAAATAGTTAAGTTTATTGAAGGTACTTTGGAAAAACTTATTCATATAGTTGATGAATTCACACCTGACCTTTTCAGGTAGATTCATTCATTAGAAAGTGAACATTCAAGCAGGCAATATGTTACAGTATACAAAATAGTTGTGATCTAGAAGTAATTTTCAGTTTACGCTTGAGGAAGCTATAGTATAGCGAAAAATGTATCGCGGTTTTTGGAAAACTCTTTGTAATGAAAAATCATACAGTAAACTGTAGGTTTAAGTAGAACTAGGTATCTCTATAAAGTAGTCAAAAAGATTTTGTCATACATGCCAATCGAGTGAAGTAG
>WOGO01006627.1:0-11651 GCA_015342085.1 Leptinotarsa defecta | reverse complement strand
CAGGCTGGAAAGCTGCAAATTTGACAGCTTCGAATGCTGCTTGCTTCCTATCATCCCATCTCCATTTTACTTTATTACTCAGCAAATCGGTTAATGGAGCTGCCAGTTCTGATAGACGTGGTACTCTAGCAACCAATTTATGGTACCGATGAATGCTTGTAAATCTGTCTCATTTCTGGGTAATGAGAATTTTTGGACTTGTGAGAGATGCTTCGTTTGCGGGGTATTTAGTTCACCTTTGATACTATGTCCAAGATAATCTAAATTATCTGTCACAAATTTAAATTTTTCTAAAGAAATGTGAAAATTATGCAAGGCTAGTCTTTCGAAAACCAACCGCAAATAAGTCATGTGGTCTTGATGATTGTCCGAAAATATAATTATGTCATCAAGGTATGCCATAGTGAATTTGTGAATATAACTGCTCAAAACTTCCGTGATATTAGTTTCTGAAAGGAACAGGGGGCATTCTAAAGACCGAAAGACATAACAGTGAACTGATAGTGGCCTCCATCTGGAGTACTGAAAGCTGTTAAAGGCTTTGCCCTGTCGGCCAGAGCGATTTGCCAATATCCACTGCGCAAATCTAATGAAGTAAATATTTTGCCAGAACAAAGTTTAACTTGTCTGAAATTTTGGGAAGACGAACACTTTCGTCTGCGGTGATGTCATTAAATCTTCTGAAATCTACACAAAACCGAGTTTTTTTCCAACCTTTTCAATAATCACTGGTGGCGAAGAATGGTGTGATATTGATGGTTTTATAACTCCTTTAGCCAACATTGGGTTTACTTGTGCATTCAAATTTTTTTTTTGTGTTCACTCATCGGATATGGCTTAATCTTCACAACGTGACTGGACGTTAAACGAATATCATGTTTCACAGTACGAGTTATAATTTGTTTTTTCGGATCATCAAATAAATAACTAAGTTCTTGGCATATTTTTTGATATCTTCAATCTCAGTGTCTAAATGATCTAGTTTGAACTCATGCGAAATTTCAAAATATCTGGTAGGAAGGGAAAGAAAATAAAGAGTCTGTCGTTCTTCTTTTCCGAAATATATACATTTTCTAACCATATCGACAACCATTTGGTTTTCTAAAAACCAAGGATATCCTAAGATATAGTTCTCCTGCAAGGAATCCATTACGAGAAAATTAGAGGTTAAAAGGAAATCCAGAACTGAATACTGAACATCAAATTGACCGTTGGCCTCAACCCTGGTTAGGCCGAACCCGAACCCCATTGTTTTTGTGAAGGTTTGATTTAATTGAGTAAAAAATTTGGAATGGAAATAATTAACATTTGAATCACTATCTAATAGTGCGTTTATCTGGTATCCTCCGCATTTTATTATGATCCTCGGCAGACCAACAAAATTGTAAATTGTCCTCCTGCGATAGCATCATAATCGGTGAGTCGGAGGCCAACACCCGATTATTCTCTAGTTTTTTGTTCGTGTATTGGGTAGGGCTTGAGCTTGGTCCTGGTATCCTTCAGGCTCTTGACAAGATTTTGGAATAGCTTCCGTGCGTTGAATTTCCGTTGGCATCACTTGATTGCTTTGCTTGCGGTTGGGATATGGATTTTTGGTGCATTCATTGTGATAGTGCCATTCTGAGCAATAGCGACAGCGACTGGGTGGAATTTTTTCTCTTCCCCTGTAATTTCATTGGATGAAGAATTTCCCTTGTTTTGAACAGCAATGGACGACTTTCCTTCAGAGTCACAGATGTCCTCATCAATTAATTATGATATGTGGGCCAGTGGTTCAACGGACTCAAATACCAAGCCTCTAAGTCTTGATCTTATCCCAGGTTTCAATTGTTCATGTAACAAATTAATCAAAATGGTTTCTGGTACCTGTAGTGACAATCGATGGAATACACATCTTTTCTTCGTGATGAAGATATTGAAATCATCTCTTTCTGATTAGTTTTTTCCGTACAGCTGAGTTGTTAGCTGTGTCATGAGAGCAGTGTTATTGCATCGCTCTATGAAACTGGTTTTAAACATTTCCCAGCTCATCGAAAGTTGTTGGTATGGCTGGTACCGTTGGGCTGCTGCGCCTCTCAAAAATGTAGCGGCAGACTCTACTTTCTCAGTATCAGGAATATCCGTACGGGAAAAGTTGTCTTTCACTTTTTCCAAAAACAATAACGGGTAATAACGGGTCTTCGATTTCTGATCCAGTAAACTGGATTTTGAGTTTTTCCGTTCCTGGTTTTTGTTTTGTACGCTCCTGGCTATGGTTTGGACAGCAGAAAGAAATGCTGTAGTCAGTTTGGAGATGTTACTGCCTGATGTGGATAGTTGAGGCATTGGTATCGGGTTTACTGGAGCATTCATAAAACATGGTTGATCTTGGTTTGGAATACAAGATTTCGAAAAGTATTGGATTATGAATATGGTTTTGACAATTCGGTATTTGAAATGGGTAATAATGTGTATAGGGTTCAGAAAATGCCGTCTGAAGAAACGCTTTTCGTGGGAAATTTTGAGGGACTGTACTCTGCATTCGAAAACGATTAAAGTTTGATTGGCTTGAATCTGGTGTGCTAAGGTTCCTTGAATCACTCTGTTTTGTTCTTTCAAAATAGTTGACACTACTTGTTCCAAAGTGAACTCTGGGAGAGGAAGTAATAAATGGATTTGTGTTTTGTAAACTAACCAACTCGTCAAGTACTTCATAAGTATCAAAAAAGTCTTCATCATCAGTGTTCATGGCCATATTTTTGATGTTTTTTCTATCCCGAAGATTACAACAAAATCAGATTAGGACAACTTTGGATTCTCATTCATTTATTTTTATTTATTTATTTTACAATTCATTTCGAAAGACCGATTCTATTTTCCATCTCCAATACCCCTGTATACAAGTACATTGAAGGTGAGCATTTTCATTGTCCTCTGAAAAGTGATCAAACCAAATCCGAATAAAATATTGACTCTCCCTGTATACGTAGTCTAACGCAACGCACCCAGTTCCCCGCAAGAATAAAACCACAATGAAATTAATATTCTTTATGACACGATATTTTTCGACATTTTGTTTCCCAACACCGATCATGGAGTTGTTTATTACTTTGTGTCAATTCCCATCACCCAAAAAATAAGTGAAACCGAATTGTATTTCGCATTACTATTTAACAAGTGGATAAATCACATTAAATTTTTGTAACCTTCAAGTTCGTGATAAGTAGGTAAGGTGCAAAAAATTTACCACAAAAATGTTATGAAATGAAGTGAGATTAGAAGTTGAAAATGAAACAAAAGCAAACGATATTCAATAACTTACCGGCCATCCACACAACGTCCTCGTCTATGTGGTCGAAGGCATTTGTTTTTTAACGAAAATAATTATTTGAATTAGAGGGAATTTTCACTGAATCTAAAGTAAAAATGCTCACACGTTCGGGCGATATGTTATCGGGTTACTTTTGTTTCTAATTAATGTTGTTGGGCGCCGACTAGCTCTGGAAATTTTGATGGAATATCAATACAAAAATTTGGTTTATTTTTAATCAAACAGTGTGAACGCCATTTCACAATTGTCTCAAATTACATGTTACTAACTTGAACTCTAAATCCCGAATGCCATCAAACACCGACTGTTATCCAAGGGTCCGCTACCTGCTTCGCTTGGGTAGGGTTGATAAACAACAATACGGCGTTGCCGAAGATGGTTTCGCAAGAATATTGAAAAGCATAATGTAAGTAATTTAACTAGGGGCAACAATACAACAACGTGGTTACGTTTCCATAACAGTTGCTTCGGCACATACTCTTCATGACGACGCCTGAGATTGTATTTATCATAACTCTTCTTAGTAGCAACTTCTCACCGTTTTCGAACATCATATAACATTTTACGGAAACTTGATTCTTCCTAGTATCACCAGTCTGAGAACCATTTTCCTCTTCGGGAGGAATACCCTGTATATATTCGTCTCCAGACAAACCATGTTCCTACCATAATTTATGATATACGGGGTCAACTAAGTGACTTCGTGTCTAGAAGTGCGAATAGCACAAACAATCTCTTCAGGTTTCTCATCCCAACATCGATGGTTGTCAGAGACATACATTGCTAACATTGTCTTCAGGATGCGATTAATTATTTCCGTTGTATTCGCTCTCGGGTTGTAGGGAGCACTGAACTTAATTCGGGAGTTATAGCGACCAGCAAACTCAAGAAATTTCTTATTACGGTACTGAGGACCATCATCACAAATTGAAACTCTTGGTACAACATAAGGAAAACATTACTTTCAATTTTGGCAATTATAGCCTCAGTAGTATCTCGTCTTAGAGGAAATATAAGGGGAAACTTGCTGAGATAGTCGGTTACGACTAAAATAAAACTATTTCCTTTTTTCGATCTCGGGAGCGGACTAACAAGATCTGTGGAGATCATTTCCCACGGACGGTCAGCCTTAGAGTGTGATACCATCTTATCAACGGGTCGATCCTGAGATACCTTTTGACGTGCACATACCGCACAATGACGGAACACATTTGGCAATGTCACTTCGCATCTTAGGCCAATAAAAGCGATCTGCAACCCTAGCAAAGGTTTTGAACACAACCGTATGCCCACTAGTGGCAGGTTCATGAGCAGCACCAATAATGTTGTACCGATCAGACTTAGGCACGACTAGTCTCCAGTAGTTAGCTTTTGACAACAAATCAGGAGAATCAGTCTCAACATGCTTTCATAATTTACCGTCAGAATATCTCTAATTGCTAAACTTCAAAGGACTCTTTTGAATTCTGTCTCTCATGGACCTGTACAACTTATCATCGTTAATCCCTCCCAATGTCGGCTGATCAGCATCGCTGACTGCGACAGATTCCACAATAAGTACTAATCGAGAAAGCGTATCCGGCACTACGTTATCCTTTCCTTTTCGATGAATAATCTTAAAACTATATTGTTGAAGCCTCACTGCCCACCGCGCAAGTCTACCACTCAAATTCTTTAGGCGATGAAGCCATAAAAGACTGTAATGGTCTGTCACTACCGTGAAAGACACTCCTTCAATATATGGTCTAAGTTTTTCCACACCCATAGGACTGCAAGATATTTCCGCTCGATGGCAAGTAACTCCTCTCTTGCTTTGTAAGAGACCTACTCAGGTATGAAATCACCTTATCGTCTTCGGGGTAAGGTTATGATAGGACTGCACCGATTCCGAATCCAGACGAGTCGGTCTGCACCACAAAGGGTTTCGAATAATCTGGACAACATAAAATTGACGCCGCCACCAGACACTTCTTGATTCTGTCCATGTAAACTTAGATCTCATCGTCAATAGAGCTGTGATGGAAGCAACGATGGAAGAAAAATCTGGGACGAATCGGCGATACCAAGAGAAGGTGCCAACAATTCTCCGGACTTCCGTAACATTAGTTGGAGGCGGTATTTCCAACATGGCCCTCACTTTATCTGGGTCAACATGCAATCCATCACGATGCACCACGTAGCCAAGATATTTAATTTCAGGACGGAAAAATTGGCATTTATCAATGCTAACTGTAATATTTGCCTCCCTGAGTTTGCGAAATACCTCATCCAACGTTGTCAGATGATGTTCGAATGTATGACTTACAACTGCCACATCATCTAAGTAGACGAATGCATATAGTTCAAGGTCATGACCTGATTCGTCATCTATCAATCGTTGTCAACGGGCTGGAGCGTTAAGTAACCCAAAAGGCATTCGCCAAAATTGGAACAAACCACGATTGGAGACAGTAAAAGTCGTATATATTTTTGATGATTCAGTCATTGAGACTTGCCAGTAAGCAGATTTTTCATCTAAACTGGACAAATACTGAGCATTACGAAGTTTATCTAGAGCATCCGAAACATGGGAAGAGGATAGCTATCACGAATGGTCACAGAATTCAATTTACGATAGTCCAGGCAGAATCTGAACTTGCCATAATTCTTTTTCACCAAGAGAATGGGCGAAGACCAGGGACTATTGGAGGGTTCCACAATTTCCAGTTGCAGCATCTCCTCAAGTTCTACGTCAATTTGTTGCTGTAAGCTAGGATTGACCCTATAGTAGCGTTGTTTGAATGGAAGGACTATCCGTTTAAATAACATGCTCAGTTATATTTGTACATCCTAGTTCTGTACCCATAAGTGCTAGATTACGGTTTATGACTGCTTGGAGTCGCATCTGGTCCAACGGACTCAACATCGTTGAGCTAGCAACATGCTCAACAGTGTTAGCGGTAACAGGCTCATCAGAAAAATTACATTCATCATGACACACAGTAGGAATTAGTCCCATATGTTTCCAAAAATCAATACCAAGGATAAGAAGACGGGGCATCTCAGGAACAACAATAGCTTCCACAAGTTTTAAACGACCCCTCAATGCGATATGCAAATCAACTACTCTTATACTCCGAACACGGGCGCCGCTGGCTACGGTACAGTATGTTGTTCTGGAACTATCCACTGGCAGTCCTAATGCATGAACAACCTCCAATCCTTCACCACCTAGTATAGTCCATAAAGCACCAGAGTCTAAAAGACCTAATAACGACTTCCCTAAAACATCCACTCTCAAATAAGGGCGTTCCTCGTGTTGGGCGTGCTCTAAGACATAGTCCAGGATGACTTGTATTTTGTCGATCGAGGGTCCTCGACCAACACACCTAACTCGATCTCCTAGGTGCACCGGCGACCGTTTCCCATCAACGAACAATCAGGATAAGATCGAATAGTAAATCTCTTTATCTTAGACCGATAACAATGTGAATCCGCCGACTTCATCAAACAACCAACAGCTCGATGTCCGGTTTTATAACACTTGAAACAAAGTTGATTATTTCGGGATACTTCCGAGTCACCAACAGCACGTGAAAGAAATGAAGTTCCACAGCTATCAATCATACTATCGCCAACCTGTACATAAGCCAAATCAGGTTCTAAAGCATTGGACTTCTTCGATGGTGCTGAGAAATTTTCCACTGCTTCTTTTCTGGCTTCCAATTGCTTTCCTAATTTTCGAAGGTGATTTATCGAAGTTACGTCAACTAGAGCCAATTGAGTATTTTGAGTATTTTAAGTTTCACTTCCTCAGAAATTGAGCGAGTCAACCTGTTGAAATAACCTGTCATGACCGCCTGATGAATACCAATAGGAATAGGACCATGAGTCTATTTTCTTCAAAAAGCCTTTCAACGTAATTGGAAGACAGATATTCTTCTCTGAGAAGTGCAAAAAACTCATCCCAAGTCAATACTTCCCTTCGATACGCGGTATAGAATTGATACACCATACCTGTGAATGAATCGATACCAGAGTCGAGCAATACCTCTTTTGTTACATGTCGAGCTACTCGCAATTCTTCGACCCTCCTGATAAAAGCACACAAGGACATACTTTTTTTTCTCCCGAAAATTCACAATCCCATTTATTGGGAAGAATTGGTTTGGGATCTCCTTTGGGTATGAGAATGGTCTTACCCTGCTTCCACTGTTCAGGAAAGACTCCAAGTGTAAACGAATCGTTGAATACCTTGAGTAGAGCGGCTGGTGCAAGCTCCATTACCATCTTGACTGCTTCGGGTGTAATGCCATCTGGTCCTGGGCTCTCCTACTCTTCAATCTACTTTTTGCCACTTCCAGCTCTTCCGCGGTAAAAGGGGGGATGCTGCTCCGTGCACCACCTCGTGTGCCTCTTGGTGCTCCGTATCCATTTCAGGGAAGAAATCCCTCAGCAGTGTTAATTTCCTCGGTTGATCGAGATCATACGGGGTTTGGTAGCCCTTAACCTCCTTCATGACTATCCTATAACCCTGGCCCCAGGAATCATCCTCGAGCCGATCGCATAGCTCCTTCCATCCCTCCTTCTGGGCCTTGTTTATTTGCTTCCTTAGGCTTCGTCTTGCTTCCTTGTAGACCGCCTCCTTAGCTGCAATATCTACAGGTTCTAATCGCGCTCATCTCGCCCTAGTGAGGTCTCTCCTACATTGATTACATGCTGTCCTCAGGTCTTGAATGGCTTCACTCCACCAGGCTGGTTGCTGCCTAGACGTCCCATCCTCCCCAAATCGTTGGCTCATTTTCTGTGCACATTGCGTTGAGGCTATCAGCTCTGTCACCCCTACAATGTTGTGTCTGAGCAGTTCGAACGCCTCCCTAAAAGCCCTAGCATCCACGTATATTTCTTGGTACCTCTCGATTTTTGTAGCTTTACGCTCGGTCTCCACTCTATACAGCACATAATTATGAAGGCTGCCACTTTCAACCTGCGACACATGCCAATCTGATATTCTGGTTGATAGTTCCCCAGTGGACAAGGTGATGTCAATGATGGAGGATTGCTCAGCTCTGCTAAACGTTGGTACCCTCCCGGTGTTATGTACCGTCATGTTCACTTCGCTGATCCATTCCTCCACATATTCTCCTCTGTGGTCAGTGCTGTCTGAATTCCACATAGTAGATTTAGCGTTGAGGTCCCCCGAAACAACCACATCTTTTCTCCCATTCCGTATATGCTGCACCAGTCTGTCAATGTATTCTTTAAAATTACCTAGTGCAATGTTGGGAGAGACATAGCAGTTATTCAGGTTCCACGTGTCGAAAGCTATGCATGTAAACCCATGCTCAGACTTGTGGCCCACGACACCGCATCTTCGGTTTCTACACCAAATTGCGGTGTCTTCGCCTGGATCCGTAATGATTTGAGAGTCCTTTCGAACAATGGCTCTATTTGGTTCCTGTATAACAACCACATCCACATTTAACTCCTCCGCCATACGTTGCATCAGGTAATGCGCATTCCGTCTCCTGTCGGTGTTAATCTGCAGGATTTGTAGGAGCATTTATATGATGTCTGGTGCTCCTCCGAGGCCACTCCCAACGTCAGAGGAACCTTCTCCCATGTCCTCCTGTGAGTTTCCTTGCGCCAGGTGTCCCTCCTCATGGGTAGTTTCTATATTTTCCGGTAGCTTGTTTATGAATTCTACGTCTTCAGGGAGTGCGTTCAGTCTCCTTTTGTGCCTATTGTTTTTGCTGGCACCCCTCACTGCTGTTTTGAACTTGAGACATCGCATGCTGCCAGATTTATGGTCCCGTTCTTCGCAAACAGGGCAATATTCTGTATTGCTGCACTCCTGTGCCTTATGACCTGCCTCACCACACCTGAAGCAGTGCATAGTCCTGTCTGGGCCGGTGCAGTTTTCTTTTTTGTGTTCCAGGCTCCAGCACCTCGTGCACTTGGATACCGGGACTCTCCTTTCTAGGCGACATCTCACCATACCGACTCTCAGTTCCTCCCTTTGGCGAAGGTTTTCGGCCAAGGTCTTTGGTACAGTGACCGTCACCGCTGCCGTGTCGTCCCGGAGCAGCCTGATCTCACTCAACCTGCAGTCCTCTGTCCATCGCCCTATTATTCTAGTGATTGCTTCTCTCACTTCATCCTCACTAACATCTCCTTCCATTCCCCTGAGCTGGTACGTCTCTGTGTTACCCCTGCCCAGCTGTCTTGCTTTGATGTGTCCTTCACTTTCTATAGCCCTTTTTATTTCCGTAAGAGCCTCCGGGTTTTTGTCTATAGTGAGCAAGAGGCTGCCATCCCTAGTTTTCCTAATGCCCTTTATGGCTTTCGCTGCCTCCTTACCTCCAACAACATTCTTGACTTTCCCCAGGATATCTCTGTATGTCTTCCCGCCTTCACTCACCACGATACCATAGTTATTTGGCTCTTTAGTGCCGCTTTTTTTTTGTGCTGTCGTATAGATATCCACCGAGGTGGTTGATGCGTGGAAGATGGTCTCGACCATCTTCCTCAGCCGCTCAATAGGAATGTTCCTCAAGTGATGAATGCAGATCTTTGCATCACTCTCCGTATCCGCTTTAACTACGTTTAGCTTCCTCTATAAATCAGATTGCGTTCCATCGAACAGAACCTTAATGACCCTCCTACTAGTCGTGGCACCCGTTCCTTTGACCCTAGTAATCTGT
The DNA here is from genome assembly GCA_015342085.1 of Leptinotarsa defecta. NCBI lineage: Eukaryota > Metazoa > Arthropoda > Insecta > Coleoptera > Chrysomelidae > Leptinotarsa > Leptinotarsa defecta. The sequence continues at coordinate 1,658 of WOGO01006627.1, read as the reverse complement.
TCGATCTGTTCAACTTCTCCCTGAAGCAAGGGGAGTTCGGGGAACTTTTCTTTGAACATTTTCTGTATACTTATGTTCATATCGGTATCATCCGGCTCTACTAGGACTACCTTCACCACGCTGTTTTGTGTGGTCAATGGATTGCCATAAATTATATCCGTTTTAACGTAGACCGTGTCTTCCCAAATGCGACTCTCAAGAGTCTCGTACTCCAGAAACTCCGCTATTACATCCAGTTCCTCTGGTCGCGTGAGTCTAGAGGCCGGGCATGTGCAGATGCACGTGCAGGTACTCTGCCCTATAGCGACCGCTTCATCCGTGATACTCTTAGCCTCTGATTTGGATATTTGCGCTCTGAGCTCCCTTACTTCCGTCTCCAGTTCATCCACTCTGCTTGCAGCTTTCGCCGCTTTCTCCTCCGCGTCAAGTTTACCTTTAATTACAATCTGTTGGCGTATATTATTCTCCTGACTTCTCTCAATTGTCGCGTTCGCTGCCTTCAGATTTCCCTGAACCTGTGACAGAAAATTTGTTCTCTTCTTGAGGGTGTTCGTTTCGGCGCTAATACGTTTGGATATGGTCTTAATATCAACCTTCGTGTTGGTATTTGCCTTCAGTTCCATCCACTGCGCAGCAAGCTTCGACATGTTGTCGGTTGTCTCCCTTAGTTTGCCGAATTCTTGGGATTGTTCGTTAATCATTTTGTTCGGGGACTTCTCGGGAGTTCCCTTGCGTCTTCGCTTCCTTGGGTTCCCCTGTCCATCCAATTCCTGTTCATCCTCCATGACCATAAGGCCATAGATGGGGCTATTCCCCAGTTCCTCATCAATGAAGCCATCTGGCGATGTCACAGCACTCTGGTGAGGTATGCTAAAAACACCATCACCATCCTTTCTGGGTTCCAAGTTAACCTGTTCGGTGGTAGAAGTAGATGTTCTTACGGATCTCGATAGCCTATTTTTTCCAACACTTTCTAGAAGTTCCCTCTCGAAATTCTCTCTCAGTGTCCTCTCCTCTTCTGTTTCTTCCTTATTTTTGTCCTTTGTTTTAATTTTATAAATTTTATCCATATTCCGTCCCACGGAATATGGAAGATTCAGGTCCACCCCTACAGAGCCCCGCTTGCAGGGGTAAGGCTAAGTCCCCCCTGGGTCGACACTTCCAGGAGGCATCGCTAGAGACACACTTGGTCACCTCTGTGCCACGCATCCCTTCGGCACGATGGTGCTACACCTTGGGATTGAGGGACGCGGTGATCTCCCTCACCCTCCATCTCTGGATTGGGGGGGGGGGAGCAAGAGGTAGACTAGAAGAGAAGAGGATGCAGCCGCCTCCCCTGCATCCTGTAGCGGGAAGATGGAAGAGTGACCCTTAGCCCTCGGGTACCCTAATAGCGTCGGGGTCAGGAGAAACAAGAGTTGGCCAAGTGAGGCCGATAGGAAAGAAGAGAAAGTAACTTACCCAGATGAGTTGAAAAGGGGGTAAGAAAGGCAGGAGAACTCCCAGGGTTCGCCATCCCTGCACACCAGCTGTGTGTCTCCAGGAGGTTTTTTATCGAGGATTCCCCCTCTAGATCCGATGAGTTCTGTAAGAGACAGTACGGCCACGAGTAGGCACCCAACGGTCCTGCCAATGGAGAGGCTATTCGTCTCCGCATC
>WOGO01006626.1:0-11652 GCA_015342085.1 Leptinotarsa defecta | reverse complement strand
CTACATTATTGGTTTCCGAACAATTAAAATATCACAATGAAGTGTTGTTGAAGTACGTTTCTTTTTGGCGGGTTGGCTGTTTTTGTTCATCTTTCAGAGTCTGCAGAGTCTGCAGAGGAGAGGGATGTCGAGGTCGAGCTTACGACTCCAACTGACGTCTCTGTAAATTAAGATCAGGAGCGAGTCTGCAGAGGAGAAGGATGTCGAGTTTACGACTCCAACTGACATACCTGTAAATTCAGATCAGGAGCAAGTCTGCACAGGAAAGAGATATCGAGCTTACGACTCCAACTGACATGTCTGTGAATTTGGATCAGGAGCGAGTCTGCAGAGGAGAAGGATGTCGAGGTCGAGCTTACGATTCCAACCGACATCCCTGTAAATTAAGATCAGGAGCGAGTCTGCAGAGGAGAGGGATGTCGAAGTCGAGCTTACGACTCCAACTGACTTCTCTGTAAATTCAGATCAGGAGCGAGACTGCAGAGGAGAAGGATGTCGAGCTCACGACTCCAACTGATATCCCTGTAAATTCAGATCAGGAGCGAGTCTGCAGAGGAGAGGGATGTCGAAGTCGAGCTTACGACTCCAACTGACATCTCTGTGAATTCAGATCAGGAGCAAGTCTGCAGAGGAGAAGGATGTAGAAGTCAAGCTTACGACTCCAACTGAAATCTCTGTGAATTCGGATCAGGAGCGATTCTGCAGGGGAGAAGGATGTCGAGCTTACGACTCCAACTGATATCCCTGTGAATTCAGATCAGGAGCGAGTTTGCAGAGGAAAGGGATGTCGAGCTTACGACTCCAACTGACATCCCGGTAAATTTAGATCAGAAGCGGGAGCTTCTCAACTCTCCAATTCCTGATCCAATGACTTAACCTAAAAAGAAGGTTTGGTGGTGCAGCCAGGAAAGACTGAGTCATCTCCTCAAGAGCGGGGTACCTTATGAAACCGACTTGCCCCAAATTCTTGAGCGGCGTACGCAGAATCTGTCTCAGGTGGAGAAATGAACTCCGCATTAGCAGGTCAGCAGTCGTTTGAGCTCGAGTGATGATTCACCAAAACCAGAGGCAAAAAAGTCCTGCACGGTTAAATCTAAGGCATCGTCAGGTGTAACTGACGTGCAAAATCCCTAATATGGAAAGGTTGTCGCGGGTATCAAGGTGGAAATCTTGCACTTTGACTATCCGACTACTTCGATAACGGTGAAACAGCAGAGCACATACTTTGTACCTGTCTCACTGTGGGGGATCAAATCAGGTTTTTAGAGTTCGGCAGAGCCGTACTCTTACCATATGACCTGAAAGACCACTCACCATTAGAACTAATCGGCTTCGTTAAGTAGCTGGGTTTATCTGGTCGAGTGTGAATAGGTGTGAGCCACAATGAAGCTTTGCGGGTTGCGGTGGAGGGTCGAATAGACCCACTCACTTTGGACGTAACCTAACCTAACGTTCATCGCGGATTTTTATCAGGTATTGGTCAATTCCATCACAGATCTTGTATTGAATGCCATGACATAACCTTCGAGGAAGTTTTTTCTAGTTTCCAAAGCAAGTTTTGACAACGTGGAAACTGAGTTCAATGATATTTGGAAATTTTTCCAATGACTGATGACAAAGACTAACTAACATAAGCTGTGAAAATGATTTCTCCATTACACGAAACCGCTTCCGCACGACACTGACGAAAACGATGTAGGTCGTTCGGCAAACTTTTCAGGAATTACTCTTGTGAAATAATTTGCTCATTTATGTGAAAAATGGAAGTATATTTCCGACGAGAAATGAAGCAGCGTTCTTTTAAAACTTCGCGAATTTGGTAAACAATTATTTACTTTTGATAATGATAAATTCGCTTCATTTTCCTTCGATCATTATGGAAGACAGACAATTGAATGAGAAAAAGAAAAGCGGACATTCTCTGGATAATTTGAATGATATCGTTTTTTATCTTCAGGTGAATGTTTCAATATTCATGGAGAAGAGAAATGAGCAAGGATAATCGACTCCTGAAACTTCAAAATAACATGGTGTTGATTCGAAAAGTATTCATCCTTTGCGTTTCAAGTTTTCAAAGAAAAAAAGGCAATGAAAACTTCAATTGATCATATTTTGAAAATATCATCATCACGTCTGAGAATGTCCATATTGGACGAAACTGCAGTAACGATAGTCACAAATAAAAGTGGTAGAGAACATAGAAATTTTCATTTCTCTTTTCATTTTTATTATTGCCTCATTCTGAAGGTTGATGGCATTTAGACTCCATTATTGTATGGAGATTCATTTGGATATTGGAGTCGATGAAAAATTCAATTCGTTTCATGATAAGTTAGCGAATTACTTCAATCGCGAACAACATCAAACATATCAACATATCAACAGGAATAAATTCCAGGAAAGGGTGAACGAGAGAATAAGTGAATCTAGCAGGAATCCGAAGAACATTTTTTATCTACAAAAAACAAATCCGTCACTCCATGAATATTATAAAATGCATAGAAAACAGCACAATGAATTAGTAAAGGAAACAAAAAAATGTGTTTTACTCGCAAAAATATATGCCTCTTCGAATGCGAATCAAAGTGTGTGGTCTGTCATTAAAAACCTTACGGGAAAAAGGAAACATTTTTCGAAAAATATATCAATTGAAATTGATGACAAGATCTGTTCGGATCCTCAGGCTATAGCTAATAGTTTCAATCGTTTCTTCATCCAATCTCCTCATGACATTATAAGTGAAATAAATAATGCAAATATAATATCACAAAAATATCGACTTCTATCATCACAAAAAGTGTTCATCTTCAGCAAGTAAATGAAGGAGAGATAGAACATGTAATAAAACATAAATTAAAAAATTACCATTCCTCTGGCTCAGATGGTATATCTGCATATGTGATAAAACGTATTTGCACTCAAATCAGAAAACCTCTATGTCATATCATAAATAGGTACTTTCAGGATGGAATTTTTCCAAGCAGATTGAAAATGTCACTTATAACACCTCTTTATAAAAAAAAGGTTACTTACATGAATTGAAGGAGTTATATTTTTGGGAGTGATTAATTTTTATGAAAGAAAGTTTTTGGCTTTCTACTACTCCATCTTGATACAGAAAAAGGATGAGGGAATCTTCCAAAGGAAAAGAAAGAATTAATCAATTTGAAAATAAGTAACTCTATATATGGATGTGTAATCATGCGAAGAAGTAACTTTTAGACTTTTCTGACTTTCTTTCAGTTTGTGTCTGAAAGTCACTTCTACACATCCGTATATAGAGTTACTTATTTTCAAATTGATTACTTTCTTCTTTTCTTTGGAAGATTCCCTCATCCTTTATTTGTATCAGGAAGGAGTAGTAGAAAGCCAAAAACTTTCTTTCCCAAAAAAGTTACTTACATAATATGGAAAATTAAAGATCAATATCTCAGCCTCCTGTAATATCCAATATTTGTGAATATGTAATGCTTAATTCTTTGATGGGATTCCTGATGAAGAATAATATACTTAATCGAAACCAACACGGATTCCATGAAGCTCGTTCAACGATGAGTGCTATATACTCTCTCTATGAAAAAATTTTAGAAGGTGCGGGAGCAAATGAAATAACTACAGCTATATTCTGTGATATGAGTTGAGCTTTTGACTGCGTGCAACATGAACTTTTACTGCAAAAATTATACAATTTTGGAGTTAGCGGCAAAACTCATGAATGGTTCGAATCGTATCTTCGAAACCGTACTCAAAGTGTCAAAATATATCGTGAAATAAAAAATATTCAAATTCAGTTTATAGCGACACTTATGCCCAATGAAATTGGAGTATCCCAGGGCTCTGTTCTAGGTCCGGTTTTGTTTGTGCTTTATATTAATGATTTTCCTGAAATTGAACCAAAAGCCTTCTCTTGTTTGTATGCTGACGTTACCACACTTTTGTTTCGTGAAAGGAATGAGTGTATTCTACAGGATACAATTGACTCCACTCTCCAGTTTTTATGACTGGTTATCCAGCCATTCTTTATTCCTAAACCCATGCAAAACTCAATATATGTCTTTTCAAAATCGTCTTCGTAATAGTACCACCGTAATATATGTATGAATATAAATAATAAATCAGTAGAACTATGAAACTGTGTTGAATTTTTAGTAATAGATAAACAAGCAATACTATTATTTTATTATGGTCGAATTCAGTGAAGATTGATATATAGCATTTCGATTTGGGGTAACTCGTCTTCTTTGAAGGATATTTTCATAACCCGAAAAAGAATAATAAGAAACATTGCTAAAGTATTTTCAAGAACTTCCTGTCGAAGACAGAGAGTATAATTTTCTCACGGTTCCTGGTTTATTTATCGTTGAACTAATAATATATATATACAAAAATTTAGATAAGTTCATAAAAAATGAATCGGTACAATACAAGAATAAAAATTGATCTACATATTCCAAGAAATCGTACATCATGATGTCAAAAATAATGGGCCTTAGACTGTATAATATATTACCTAATGAATATAAAAGATTTACCAAATTGGAATATTTTAAATATAATATCAAGGTGCTTATGTTAGATATAAGTTCATACAATAATGATGAGTTCACAAATTTTTTTCAAACAGAGTCATTTTGCTGTGTTTGAATTCGTAAATATTCTTAAATGTGCAATATGTGTATATGCATATGTATATGTATACATATGTATATATGTGTGTATATATTAGTATAAGTATATGTATTTGTTCGTATATATTATGTTTTGAATCTGTTAAAGTGACAAATTTGTATTTTTTCACTTTTATGAGTTGTTTTGTGACTTGTCCCATAACTTGTAAAAGTTCTTTTAAATAGACCAATACAATATATCTATATCTATATCTTTATTTATATAATTTCATTGAGAACTTGAATGCTTGTTGCTGGATCAATACCAAATTTGGATGGAATCAAACAATGTTATGACATGAATAATATTTTCTACAGAATATAATCATTATGACAGCTATTTCAAAATCCCATTGAAATCATGAATAATATCGAACCCCTCACAAATTAATACACAAAAATAAGCATAACGAAGCCCCAATTCGAATTAATAATAATTAGCGGAATACAAAACAACACATCATGAAATTATTGTGAATTTATAATTATTGAATTCGATTTGTCTTTTTGGAACTGATGAAATTCAAATAAAATTATTGCTGTTTGTGTTAGTTTGATTAATGATGGAAACTGCCACCGAAAAAAAGTTCTGCAATGCAAAATCAGAGAGTAATTTGTTTCGAAATTGAAATATATTTGATGAACATTCAATGATTTCATATCTTCAATAATTTGATAATACACATAATGTATGCTACATACTTCTTCTCTATATTACAGTTTTTTACTTTTCTTGGTAATCCTTCAATTATACCCTCTTCTATGTGGAAACTAATCTGAATATTCAGTACACAGTTTTATCTTGTCGAATGTAGGAAGAGCTCTCTGAATTTTGATAGTCTACTAGATGTGCGTTAGAAGATGCTGAGACCTTAGGAAATTGGATTTATTGGTTATTTCCGAAGTTTAGTTCGTTTTTATGAGTCTACCCCAAACTATAATACATCAATGAATACTCATTCAATTTATTCGAAATGATAATGAGCGTCATTTGAATCAATAAGTGCCCTTCTGCCAACGTAACACGAGTAGAATAATTCCATCAGCATAGAACTTAGGGCATTGGGATTTGATGAAGTCGAAGAAGGCCTATTTTGCCTGATCCTGATTGGCGGAGGTGCTACCGGTGAGTCGATTGGCGAGAGGTCTGAAGAGTTTGGTGTGTGAGGCATAATTTCGACTTTCGTTTAATTTTCGAACTTTGATTTGTGAAATAAACTAATACTTCTAAATCGAAACACACTGTTCCAACAGAACGAACAAGGGAAGTGAATGAAACAAGATGAAATTGATGGTAGTTTTTCAGATTTATTAAAAGTCAAGAACGTGTAGAAAATTAACGACTGTAAGTCTGGATACCATCGAAAAATATATAGTGAAATGAGGGAAATCGAAGATAGTGAATCGTCCTCATTTTCCACTTCAAATAGGAAAACACACAAGAAGCTTTAAAAAACATTATTGATGGTTTCGACAATCGAGTTCTTCGCCGATATGCCATCAACTTTTTTTTTTATATAAGTCAGAAAAAAATTTCATTTCGACTTATACATAAAAAATTGTTGATGAAAATGATCATGGAGATGTTTGGGAATTGTGAAAAATTACAAAAACTCTTCGATGTCTGAAATGTCTGAAGCATTGAGGATCATTCGAATCTGTTTTTCATAATAATCTATCGTATCATTATCATTGTCAAACCCTTCAGATCACTAATGAAAGCAAAGAACTTCACAATCAAAGAATCAGGGATAAATTGCTCGCAAATTCCAACACTTCTAGATCCTTTTGGTCGGTAAGTGAAGCTGTTAATCAGAACTTTGAAAAATTCACATTTCCAGCACCAACACAAGCGGATGGTTCAGTTGCAACAACAGCCATAGAAAAAACAAATCTAATAGCATCTGGCCCTGATAAAGTGTCCGTCATCGTACTCAAAAAGTGCAGACTTTTCAACCTGTCTTGCAAGAAATACGTTTTTCCTTCTTGTGATATACCGTTTGAAACCTTTGGTGTAGTAATGAAATGCCCATTACGTGCATTGTGGTTGGCTGTGGATCTCGAAACAACAGGGATAAAGTCGGGTTTTACTTTATTCCTACAGTTTCAGAACACAAGTTTTTGACTGATGAAAATTAGTTATCCAGAAAGCAAAAAGCCCTGTGGTTACCTGCAATCAAGCGAGAAAATCTCACAGATTCGAAGATCAAGTATCAGAAAGTCTTCAGCAGATATTTTATATTGAGTGTGTATCTAGATACTTCAAGTCTCTACTGAAAGCTATTTCGCGTTTAGTGAAAACTACTTGATAATATACATATTATTTTCAGGCAAACCTGCTTCTTTAGAGAATGAAACCAATCCTGACTGAGTTCCTTCGCAGAACATGGGATATTCAGCACAAAATATTCGAAAGACTTGTAAAAGATGTTGAAAGAAAAGCTAGGTTGGATAAAAGAAAATTATCACAAGTGAGTGGAGTTGTTTTAGATGAAATACTTATGTATTAACATGATTTTGAAATGTCTTTTGTTGACAAGAAACAGATATTTTAACACGGACTAATTTAACGATGAAAGAACTGGCTCTAAAATTCGAACAATTGACTGAAAAGACTATATCATAAATTGTAAGTTGAGTGTTGTAATAACAAAAATTTTATAATATATTTTTTATAAATTCATTAATTAAAAGTCGATATTCATGATACACAGCACATTTATTAAATAAAAACATAGACAATAAACATATCTCAAGAAAACTCAAAACAGAGCTTTTCATACAAAACAAGTTCAACAATTTAAATTATCTTCAATTGACTTTGCCATTAGTTATTTGATGAAAATCCATAGTAATTGTAAACTCACAATCCATTTTCTGTACTGGTACAATTGGGAACATCTGTGTCATGGATGGCATTGGCCAAACAGCTTCTATATCTTCACTGTTTTCGGCCATAAAAGTACAGTGAGCTGTACATACGCTTCCGTCTTTTGCTCAAGATTAATTAGCAGGTGATCGATCCATTTTCTTCTTTTTCAGTGCTGTCAGTGGACTTAGGCATTCTTGCCCCCCAACTATGAGAAGCAGACCTCGTGGTTCTGGTTTCCTTTCAGTTGAAGAGCTTCATGAAGCAAGAGCCGAATCGATCCCTCTACGAAACACTTCATCATTTGGAAGGATCGATTGCAGTTTAGGAAATAGTTCTTATGCAGATTTTGTGAAACATGTTCTTCTTTACGAATCAGTAGAGAGTTGTCCTGAAAACCTTGTAAATGAAATTGGATTAGATAATTTAGAAAACACTTGCTACATGAATGTTTTCTACTCATTCATCAAACTCATACACCTGCAGTTTCGTAAGAATGTATCATCTTTTCCTCCAACCAATTTTCTGGAGTCTTTGAAGTCCACTAGATACTCGTTAGGACAACAAGAGGACTGTTCTGAATTCTTGGGGTTCTTGTCGCAGCTTGAGAAATGGTTCCTATGCAGATTGTGTGGAACATGTCATTCCTTACGAATCAGTAGAGAGTTGTCCTGAAAACCTTCAGAAGAAAATTTGATTAAATAATTTAGGAAACACTTGATACATGAATAGCATTTTACAAGTATTCTTCATGATGAAGAATTTCAAGAACGAGGTTTTAATGATGAACGAGAACGAGAACGTTTCCTACTTATTCATCTAACTCAAACACGTGTTCATGCAGCTGCAGTTTCGTAAGAATGTATCATCTTTCCCTCCAACCGATTTCCTTTGAAGTTCACCAGATACTTGTAAGGACAAGAAGAGCATTGTTCCGAATTCTTGGGGTTCTTGTTGAATACTCTTCGTGAGCAAAACAATTGCAAAATCAATACTCCTGACCGCTCTGGATTGAATGATTCCGTACAGTCTATCTCGTCTTGTGTTTGTAAATATTTTGCTGGACAATCCTCACTTGTTTACTTTGTAGTAAATGTTCAAGAGGTGGCAAAAATGAATGTGAATTTCTGGAATTTCAACTAGCGTTTCCTAATATGACTAATAATCAGTCCGTGCAAAGCTTATTGTTAAATCATCTGAAAATGGAACTTTTAACAGGTGATGATCGACTGTATTGTCAAACATACGCCAAACCAACTGTTATGAGGATACAAGTATACCTGGGGCACCAGTCAATCTAATAATAACACTGATGATCTTCAAACATGGCTCAACCTTTGACTAAACTCTTACGAAGGTTGGAAATAGATGAACACTTCAATCTAGCAGACCACTATTCATGCAGTCATTGTTCACTGTGGTTCTGGCATTGAATATGGGCATTATTACACCTTGGTCAAAGACGAAACGGACTGCTTTAAGTTTGACGATAGTCGTGTCACGAAGTGTTTTGGCGATATATTGAATTCATTAGAGCCTTTGCTCTAAAGAGGACATTGACAGATCAAGATCTTCAGATGATATGGTGCTGCAGGTTTTTCGGGGTTTTCCTACAGCTGAAAAACCAAATGCGTCACTGGAATCAATGAAGGCGCCCCGGAGCGCCAATTAATTTTCATTGTGGTTTTACAATTTCATGATTTGTATCTTGATAAAATGTTTGTTATTAGTGTATTTTCTACATCAATAGCACTGTATTATACAGTCCAAAAACCATCCTTTTGAATATACTTATTTAAAAAAGTGTTGAAAGGGGTTGAAGTCAGTTGAAGTTACTAAAGTACTTGTTTTGAATGTAATTCCTTTGCAGTTCTTAAATCTATTTCAGTGTCCACTGAAAATATTAATTTTTCCATAAATAAAATTCCTATGGATGAATGATTCAAATGAACTGTCATCATGATAAGAGCAAAAGTCTCAGTTTCAGTGACATGTGTTTTTTTCATGCTTGAAATGAGCGGTTCACCTATTAAAGCTGTTCGAAAAGGTGTTGATGATGATTGAATTTCGATACTTTTATCAGAAGAATCTTCTGAAAGTTCAGCTAGAAATTGAAGGCTTTACTTGTAAGTCAAATTTAATGTCGATACTCTTATATTACCAATGTTTTGTAGCATGAGTGTTTTGTGTGTAATCAGTGTTTTTGTTGATTCAATTATCTTCTCCCTCTTTTTTCAGAAGTTTTCACTTTGTAATTATTGATGGAGAAGTGGTAGGCCAGAAATGCTTTTTGTCCAAAAAAGCATGACATTCTTTTAGTATCTTCTTCATTTCTCTACAAATGTAGTTGAGAAAAGAGAGCAATTGACATAATTAACACAATCACGTATCGTCAAGTCTCAAAATGAAACAATCATCACGTCCATCAAGCAGTTGTGATCTTGTTGTATCTAGTTCAGTGTGATTTATTCAAATTCATTCGGCAGACTTGAGAATAGCCATTGTTACAAACCGCACCACTATAAACTTCAAGTGTCAACTCAAGAATCGGCAAATGGTTTCCGAGAAGCGAATTGTACGGGCTTGGGCGCCTTCCCAGAACAATAATACACGGAGCCGAAATAAACAATGAGACGAATCAAGTCGCCTGTAAAAAGACACAAGTAAATAATGGAGACGGTCACAATGGCGCGGCGGGATGCCACTCGAACTTGAATGTGTAGGACAAAACACCACAGGTACCTCTGAATGGACCTGCAAAGGGCAGAGAACGGTTTTTTTGCCGGGACTTTTTGCCGCAGAGACCATAGGCGCCTGTTTCGGGTCTTATCTTGGGTAGCGACTTGATATTTCTTTGAGAAACTATCTTATATTGAACTAACATCTTATATAACTATCTTATATTGAAGCGATATTCACCATCTATCTGTCAAAAATTCCCTATTGATGGGATAAAATTTTTGAAAAAATGTCACGCACGAATTCAGTTGAAAGCCTTATGACCTGATTGCGGCCTTATGCACAAATTTTACTCAATAGTAGAAGTAAACATTTTTTAAGGGCAAAACAGAAAAATCTTTAAGGTGCTCTCAGAGCGGTGCCTGTGCGAAAGTGGCGATCCACATTGGATTTGAATCGCTGGAGATTAAATCCATTTGGAAAAAAGTTCTCAGGAAATTTATTTCACATAAACGCAGTTCTCCAGATGAAAACGTTCTTCAACATTGAAGTTCGAGGTGTACTGAGTTGAACCTCAAAACGATGAGAAGCCAAAGTCCGTCGAGTATTTCTGATATGTACCGCTCTTGGTGGAATCAAATGTGCCAAATCACTTGAACACTTCCCGTGAAAGCATCTAATAGAAGAGAGACAAATCTCCAACATTTCTTCGATGTTTTACCTGAGCAAGTGATCATTTATGTTTAGGGTGAACCAAACAACCTTTATCACTCACGCAATTGAAATTTACGAACGTGAAGATCTTCGAGAAGTTATAAGTCAAGGAAAGATGTATTGACAGAAAAGTGCAAGATATCTGGGAGTCACCCATGATAAACACCTGAATCTTCTGGAACACTCCAGTTTGGCAATTCAACGAGTGGGTGCAGCGATTGAACGTTTATACGTACCCGCTCATTACATGGAACTCCAAGCTCTGTGTTGATAACAAGCTGTTCATTCACAAACAAGTAATTCGACTGGCTATGTTGTACGCTTGTCTCGTATTCTGCAGCCTCAAGAAGACTCCATTGCGAAAACTCGGGAGGGTGCAGAATAAGGTGCTCCATATTGGCACGAATAGTGACAGATACTTTCCATTGGATTATCTGTTAGAATTGGCCGAAGTAGGTCCAATCACTGAATATATCAGAAGAATGGCGTACACATTCTGCCGAAAAGTCCGCAGACAAGGGATATTTCGACGGTCAGAAGTCATGATAATCTGGCCGCAAACATGGAGGGCTGATCTATTACGGTACGGTACGCTAGTTCGTGAAAATATCTGGAAAATCAGATACCAGATACCTCGCATATTCTATTCACAATAGCATTCTGTGAAGTGTGACAGTTTTCCTTCTTCAAGCATTCATGAATATTTGAAATTACTCGCTGAAC
>WOGO01006625.1:0-11652 GCA_015342085.1 Leptinotarsa defecta | reverse complement strand
TATATATTTCTCCAGTGCTACATCCGAACTCATTTGAAAATATTAATAATTCATTGGTAAATTTGTTGTGTCTGATATATCGTGTGCACGTAATTGCATTTACATCAAAATCATATTAGTAATCAATTCTATTAAAATGTGCACAACAAAATGTACAAGCATAATTAGTACATGTTTGAAAAGTATGAAATGTTTGGACCGATAAATCGAATTAGCTATCATATTGCTCGAAATACAATATTGTCTGACGACTTTGGTTTGTTATGGATTTGAAAAAATATATACTTCACTGGTATGCAAATTTGTGAAGAGCATCATGAATACAAAGATTTTATACAAAATATATATTTTTTCAAGATTAATTAGTTATATGAATAATATATGTCATACAATTAGCTGTTTTATGGAACTGCCATTGTGAAAGGATTTTATTTTCAATATTTTCAATTATTTGAAAAGTGTGAAGACATCTGGATAATCGACTTTCAAAATTATTGAAAATAATGCTAGTGAATGGATTTTATATTAGTACACTTTCATTCATACCAGCGTTTTCCATTTTGGATAATGTGGTGTGCAAATCGGAAAAAATCAATGTCACTCACTGTATGAATGCTTTATTTCGGTTTGTGTTGTACACATTTTTGAAAATAAGTTCCATTAATATTCGTCAACAGTTTTTTATAGTTTATTTTTCTTTATCACCTAATATCATGAAACGAATTCCCTTCATGTCTGTCTGTCTGTCTGTGTGTCTGTTTGTCTGTGTGTCTGCACATTATCATGAGATACGATGGAAGAAGACACTACAGAAGTGGCATATGTCTACCTTTAAATTATATCTTACTGAACACATTTCAATGTCAAAAATAATACACATGTAATGTGGTAACTGTTCAGATGGATTCAAAAACATACGTTTGATACTTCGAACAATACGTTGGTATTTGTATTACGTAGTGAAACACCTTGCAGGTTAAGGTATAATTTCAATTTTTGTTTCCTTTGGGTAGATAAGTGTCGTCTCATATCAACATTAAAATTGGTAGTTGTGAACATACTGTCGTTCCGGCGATTTTATCAAAAGTCATAAATATTAGTTACGAGCTGTATCAGTAAAGAAATTACATATTACTTTGAATGACAACCCTAGTCGATGCAGATATGATCGTGTGACTTTCTGTTTCTACTGTTTCCAATCATGATTGATTTATATTGGAAAAGAACCAGACCTTGAATTCGATTCACATGTATTCAAATCCGACCACCACATATCTTAATAAATATATCCTTACTCAATAACAATAAACCTCGTTGAACGGTCAGCTCAAGTTCAAGATCGTCTCCAATCGAATTTATTGAGATGCTACTTCTTATTTGGGATAAATATTTAGACGTGTGGCAGCCTTATACGCATATTTATTGCGAATCGCAAGTATTCTTTTCACTGTTTCTTTTCATATACCGTCGACAGTCGTCGTCTCTTTTCAATATTTCGGTTCGATCACCTTTGAAACAACAAAACCCATACGAATGCATTAACGTTGCTGTCTCATATTAATTGAAGAAAGAGCGGAAACCGTAATATGAGCTTTCAATATTGTCAATGATCTCAGTTGAAGATAAAAATTTTCGTTTTTATCAGTTCTGAAAGTTGATGAACTGAGTGATGATGAGTCAATCAACGAGTAGGTACCAACGATAAATAAGATTCTCCATAGTAACAGCAGTTGCAAAGTTAAACCTCAACATTGACCACCGGTAGATCGATCGATCGATCGAATGAGAAATCGACATTGTTTCGAATTCCCCCTATATTTTTCTATATTCATGAATTAATGTGCTACTCCGTTAGTCTATAGTTCGCACAAGTTTCGACTTTTTAGGGTTGTCGTTCGTATAAAGGCTATAGCTGATCAAACGGGAAAACTGAATTTGAAAAGTAGAACACTTCTGACGTGAAATAAATTCGTATCAAGCACTGCTCACAAGAATTAAAACCGCAAAACTGTTCTTCAAGTGCTTTTCATCAACTGAGTGACGGAAAAATTCCAACAGAAATTCATATTGAAATTAACAAAGAACTCTTTGGAATGGAACCTTTGTCGCTGTTCATAGTTTACTTTTCCAGACTTCCGAAAGCATCTAAAAACCTGTCCTGCACCGATTTCAACAATTTTGGACAGTTTTCATTCATTCTATATATTCAATAGCTGACCGATAAATTATTTTGTCATAATTTTCACAGCTCATCTCATATGTCCCCGACTTTTGATTTTCCACCACCTTGTGTTGGGGTGGAGAAGAAGTTTCAAAGTCATTTTCACCTAATGCGCTCAGAATAATGGCAATCAAGCAATCGAAGCAAACAACAGCATATGTAATAATCAAGCCAACATTGAACAAAAGGCTCAGTTTCACTTATCAAATTTCAGAAATGAAATCGAGACATAATTTGAAGAATATCGACGGGTATTTTCTCTGAATAACACTTATGCTCCAGCCACAAAGAAGTGGTTCAGTGGAAGGATGCGTTAGGTCACCAGATAAACGGAATGTATAGTATAGATAGGAATAGGCATTAGTTAATTACAAACATTTCTCGAAAATTAATATTAAATTAAAATTAAAAATCCAAAGATTTCAAGCCTAATAACTTCTACGACGTTTCGAATGTAAGTATCCACAATCATCTTCGGGTGTTGGTGGTTTGACCAATCAACCGACAACACTGACATAAAAACTTGGCAAGTTGACTTGGGTGTCACACCAATAGATGGTTCCACTTATGTTTCGCTTGCGTTTATGCACCTATTTTCATCAGGTACTTTCTTAGTTTTTCTCATTTTGTCTTCAATCGAGGACCGTCTGATCGGTACTGATGATGCCCAATAGGCTGAAACAGCTGTGTACCGGTGGCTCTTAGATTGAAATCAATATGGGAATGATCAAAAAGTACTTATCTATTAATTTTTTGAATTATTTTCCAGCAGCTTGACTGCATTAACCTTTCTAGATATATATGATGGCTATAACTGGGTAAAGTGGTGATCCCATTGGCAGTCCCTCATCTATTTTACTATTTTATTTTTATTTTACTATTCATGTTATTCATCTATTATAGTGATCTGTTTGTATTATAAGTTATTTGATATTTGTATTGATATTGATATTTGTACTCATTGCTGAATATCTCTATATTATTATTACTTTGAATGAAATACTTATGATGCACTGTTTGGAACCTTTGGTGTAGTAATGAATATTACTGGAGTTTTTTCCCAACACCAAATCGTTATTTTTGACACCTCGACACGTGTTTCGATCAAGTGATCATCTTCAAAGAGAAAGATCAAAACTAAGTTTTATTCTCAACTCAGTTTTAATATTCCTCTTTGAAGATGATCACTTGGTGATCGAAATACGTGTCGAGGTGTTAAAAATAACGATTTGGTGTTAGAGAAAACTCCAGTATCATTGAATAAAATATCCAAAATGAAAAATAGAATATTGATATCAGGCCATTACTTTCCATGAATTAATTGAATTTCGAATACTTTAGATCCGTTATAAAAAATGCATCCCCGATAAATAAAAACTGCATCTTCATTGTGAGATTTTCACTAAACAATTTTACAAAACCGCAATACGTGTTTCGTAATACAATTGATTCTTCAGACTTGCCTTTACTGAAGAATATATTGTATAGCGAAACACGTGTTGGTTTTTTGTGAAACTATGTAGTGTAGTGAAAATCAATGAACTGTTTCTTGAATACATTATGGGTTTTCATAAAGTATCGGCCGATTCCATAAAATAAAACGTGCATCAATACCACAAATCTATCATTTTTGTTATCTTATGTTTTCTATATCAAAGCGAAATTAGTAATAACAATAGTTTTCAAACAATACCAAACAATAATAACAATAAAACACTTAAACGTAAGGCAAGAAGTTTTTCGCGGCTTCACAGAGAATTGTTTCACATTTTTCTCATCCGAGAAGGTTGCTCACCTTTCACCTATTGCAATTTTCGAGGTAATGGGTGTAAAAAAAGCAACAAATGACCAACAGACAAAACAGTCGAGGTATTTGACCCTCTTTACACTTTTGTCGACACTATCCTTTGAGTATTCCTAATCAACGTTACAGGACACATTCAAACAATTCTCCTTCGAAAAAAAATCTTGTACAATCCTATTTCTATTTAAGAAGCGTTGATTTAATATTTCTCCGTTCTCTGATGAGATTTCTTTGTTGCTAATTGCCAGCGAATAGAACGTACTGCGTTTATCACCGGCAGCTATTTCAAAATTAGTGATCTGGGGATATTGTGCCCATTTCATTCCTGGAAGAATTCAGGTTAATCAGAAGAACACTGTTGGCTATGCCTGGAATAATATTTACTCGGGCAAAAATAGCTGATTGAGAAGAAAAATAACGCAGGAAAAGCAAACGAAACACAGAGACAGTAACGTTCTTTCGAAACTTCGTTTCGGTTCCCTAACTATTAAACTTTCAATTATTGAATTCGCCATTCCTAATTAGTGAAGGGAAGGCGAAATATCCCGAAAACTTTGAAAATCTACTGTCGTAAGGTTCACCAATACTCCACAGTAAACACTCGCAAATAAAAATATTTTCATACTTCCATTGCTTCTAATAGAGATGCAAAATATTTACTTGCAACTTCAGCAGCTAGCATGAAGTAGGAGAACAAGTATTTTCGAGAACACCAGATTGATATTTCCGTTCATTGATGGATTTTCATACGCATTCTCACTTCTTTCTGTATGTGTCTACTGAACGAATTAATTCAATTATCGATGATATAACATGTGAAATTTGAACTAATACAAATCTGTTTCTCCGTTAACCAGCTGTCGCACTCCTACGAACGATAACCCTTAGAAGTCGAAACTTGTGCGAGTTGGGGATTAATGAGGTCTTACCTTTTAACGTATGATTCCTAACACGGTACTCAGAACTCATAGCATCAGATTTTCTATACCCCGTGAATAGACTTGTTAATGTTCGAAACGTAGGTAATGAATAAGTGAATTTCTCTAATAATTCTATCCAAAACTATTTCCTGAATAACTCTGATTGTTGGTCACGAAATAAATATTTCACCGTTTCATATAAGTTTTCCATTTTGTTTATTGGGATACCTAATGAGCTGCGAGCTATTTCGTTGTCATAAAATCCAAGCAGGCTAGCAAAAACTGAGACACTTGACAATTTTTGATGATTCCACATAATAATAACATGGAACTAAAAAACCCTCTGTAGTATCAATTTCAACTACGTTAACTGTATATTTTGTAACAACGCAAAGTGCTTTGTTTCAAAAAGACACCTCAGTTTGCGAAAAAATTGTGAAGGGAAAGTATGATCATTTCAAAGCATTATTTCAGGAAGCAGTAAAGAAGAAATTCTGTAAAGAATGTTGAAGAAAATTATGCTTCTCACTGGGAAATAAACGTTCAGAAAGGAGACCTCCTTAATCCTTGGTTAACACAAGTTTAGAGTTGTCGTTCGCAGTGGGACCACAGCTATTTAACGCAAAAACAAATTCCAACAGAACAGACAGATTTTCCAGACTATAATATCAATGTATAGATAATTATGCGACATATTTTGTGAGAAGATAACGAACCAGTTTCAAGATCGTTAGCAGGTGTCTGAAAATTCACTTAGACATGGAGATCCAAAAGGAAAAAACGATCAATGCCAGTGTCGTCTACTAAACTTCGCCATTGCACCTCAATTTTGCCCACATACTTGCCTATATTACTAATGAATTTGATTAGATGGAGAAAAATGTCATTAAGTTTATACTTACAGAAAAAGGGAATGACTACCGTTACAGATGACTGCAAATATGTTCATCAAAAATGGCAACCCATAAAAATTAGAAAGAGTCACACTGTGTCGATATGAAAAAATATATAATATTCCGAAAACACGTCAACTTCTTTCATATGAAGAGAGATCGTTGATGAGCAGCAAGGATGAATTCTCTGGTTTCTAACATCAGCCCCTCGAAGTGTTCAATGTTCTTGAAAAAGAGCCTCTACACGGTTTATCCTAGGGAAGCGACAGGAGAAAATCAATCTCTGATAGATTTGGTCACTCGTCAAATTCGTCAGCCGCTTGGAGCTACCTTGAAAAATTACGTTCTCATAGTCACAAATCATACAAAGAAGAGAATCCGATTTCCTGAAGACTTCACCGACTGCTATCAGAACCCTTCTGTTATATAATTCTCCAAACTGTCTCCCCACTGTCTTTTAGTTGCCAAGAAATGCATACCCCCTGAAACAAATGATTCGAAATGATAACTCCTACGAAGATGCGCATTTATCGGGCCTTCATGTTGATTCGGTACAGATGCTTTCAACTTCGCTACCAAACAAGCATATTTTTAGCAGCAGATAGTGTAGGAAGCTCCTGTTAAGTAGCTGCACATCCTTTCCGATATCACTGCATTGTCCTGTTCTGAAATCGACTCTTGAACAATTGCCCACTTCATATTCCATACCGATGGCATCCCTGTACTCATCCATCTCTCTTGAAAATTGAGATGAGATCTCTTTCTCCAGAAGCCTGAAGTTTGAGATCTTTCATTTTCATCCGTGCCATAGATATTTCCACAAGAATTTCTGAGCGCAACGGATGACAACAAGAGTGAGATGAAGAAGAGAAAAGTGCAAAGAATATCACAGAGGAACACATTCCTTCTGAGGGTAGTTTGCTCTGTTTGGACTCTAGCTCGACCAGATATTGTGGTAATTATTATTATTCCTTCTGTGAGAATGAAATCATCTAGATCTGACTTATTTTGGTTCTTCCTGCGTATTTGTTATTATTCATCACTTCTTCATTTTCTGTTCATATCATTATTGTCTCATTTTTTTGACTCAATGTTCATTATTTGGTACAATTCTTTATTACGAGCTCAGTTACTTGAAACCAAATTTCAACATTTATTTTCTCTACATATTTTCTAATTCATCATGAATTCGATTTTCGTTACCACTTTGAAAATTGTGCATGTACAAAACACTTATTGAAATTCATTTTTGGCATCTTCCACTCAGACGAATTTCATTTCCGTGACCAACTCCAGAAATTCACTTATCGATAAGTAAACTACCATCCCAACAAATCAAACTGTTGGAACTTTCCACAAGTGAAAGTGTAAGACGAGTCGGTACTCAGTATTCGCGAAACTTTGTCATGGAACACAACTAATTGCGGTTACTTGATCGATGTTACTCAGCTTCAGAAAGTAGCACCGCAATCAAATTGAGGGCCAATTTTGTGTTTAAAGAGTGATTAAAAGTTATCACGTGGATATAAATCCCCGACATTAGCAGTATTCACCTCACGTCTACCTTGATTCTGACAATTGATTTGGTCATTCATTTCCGTGTAAACGAAAAATTGAGTTTATTACAGACTTGGACATGCCTTTCATGGTTTGATGACTTTAATAATACTGGTTCACATTCTGTAAATACATTAGATGATATTCATGTACAATATTCATTCAACAGATGATCCCAAATAGCAATGTTGAAGGTGTTGTTTCCATCAGAAGAGAAAATGCAAAAGTTGAGATGATTTTAACTCTGAAATGTTGAAACTCTAAGATTCGAGACGTTTTCCTCTATGGTCCTATAATTATATGCTCAACTGTTCAAAAACAAATATGCCTTATCTTCCTTCGACGTAACAAATTATCAAAATGATAATCCCACTGGTGTGGTGGAAAATTCCTCAGTTGATATTAATGAAAAATACACTCCTTTAGTTTTTTATGATTTTATATCGTGCTCCGTTCTAACGCTTAATTTTGAAGTGATTTCCTGTAAGGAATCATTTACAATTTTTCATGATATAATATGATAATGACATAAAATTTCTCCAAAAAATATCATTTTTCTCTGATCACCAACAAGGTACCCTCTGTAGTAAAATTTCAACTACGTAAGTCAAAAATAATAATTCATATATGATTCATTCTGTATATTTTGTATCAACGTAGAGCACCTTTTTCAGGAAGACAGCTTGGCTTGTTGAAGTATTAAAGAAGGAATATATAATCATTTTGAAGCATTATTTCTGAAAGTGGTATAGAAAAGAATAAAATTATTTCGCATACTAGGAAGCAAACGTTAAAAGTGAAGATTTCGTTAATCCTTAGCTCACTCAAGTTTCAAGTTGTCGTTCGAAATAGAACGACAGCTATTTAACGGAAAACAGATTACAACAGAACAGACAGATTCATTCCATAAACCCGTGAACTTCAGAAATTCAAACAACTAATGAAAATGTATTTACTTTTCAGGCTCTTAATTCCGAGTTCCTATATTAACTGCCAGAAAAATTTTCAAACATTGTTCTTTTTTTTGCATTCTTGGAGGAGGCATAGATTGCAAAATTGATCGGAAAATCTCTTCACAAACTATATAGTTAACCCAAGTTCACTATTTCTATATTTGACGTGATTCTTTGAATATACATTAACATCCTCCTTTAATTATGAATCGACCGAAATGAATTGAACACTCAATTAATGAAACATAATATCATCCATGTACTGACAATGATCAGTTACACCTTCATCTTTCAATTTTGTTTTCTTGGGTGTCAACTGCATCGACTGCTTGCTCATTAGTCTTTTATTCTGGGTAAGTAATGTCGATAACTTCTCGAGCCACTTAGAGAGCATCCTGGCTATTCACAGTCCGTCAGGCCATATAACGTTGCACAATCATCCAAGAAGTTTACTGCTATTAGCCGAACATTAGCAAAAAGTTTTTGGTTTTCAGATGAACGATAAGAATTCAAATACTTTACTTATCACAAAACTTTCCTTTTTGCATTGCTCTGTTGATGGATTTTCAGTAGGAGAACCGTTCTCCGCTGAGTAGAAAATAAATGGATACAAAAAGTTGGTAAAATCGCCCCTGAGGCTGTTTCCGAGCCTCCTTACAAGATTCCAAACTTCTATCAAACAAACATTAATTCTCGATACTACGTCTGCTGAACGCCAGAATAATGATATCTAACCGGTGTTCCGAATAGTTTCACCATTTCAAAGGAGTTTCATTAGAAATATAAAGAGAAAATCATCCTCAATAATTCAACTATTCGTAATAACTTGGAAGTTCAAGAAAAGTGCGAGAATGGGTATGATATCGAAATATACGAATGATATGATACTGAGAGTTAGAAAGACTTTAAAAATTTTATCTTCTGTATACGTGAAAGGGACGTCTGTTTTTCATTTTGAAAATGATGGACACATCATTGGCATCTATTGTCGTGTATACAATATCCGCCATTGTACAATGAAGTTTGGAGGTATATTTCTTCTAGTAATGGTGTTTATAGTAGTACGAAGAATGAAAGGAGTGCTGAATAAATCAAGTATATGGAGTTTGTGTCTCTTTCAAATGCTATTAAAAATAGATAAAATGTGAGAATTATACTTTTTTCCAATGGAAAGTTTGGAAATACCGAGTTTGTCTATTGGTTGAAGCAGAAATGAAAAAGTGGAGTGGATGACAGTGAAACGAAAAAAGGCAACGTCCTCACACAAGGTTAATGTAATAGAAGAAAGTTTACTACTGCTTGAAATGATGTTCGAATCATCAAAACTTGATTAACTGTTACGCAGGTGTAACTTTTCCTTAATCCTTTCTTGATATTGAGCAAGAAAGTGGTACATTTGTCCAGTTGAAATAACTGAATCTTGATTTGTGGAGACAAGGGCGTAGGTCGATTCTTGATTTTCTATAGAAACTCAATTAAAAGTGCTGGAAAGTTATAGAAATTTCGAATATGACCCACTGTATACATCAAAATAATATGTATAAGAAGAGTATTTGAAAATAAAAACTTTCCGCGCCTTGAATCCAAACCTTTCTGAGAACGATCTAGACCATGAACCTCTACAACTCATGAATGAAAAAATTGCATGTTTCTCTTTGAAGGATTGGAGAAACATATACTCAACCAAAGCTTAGGTATATTGAACGTATACAAAAATGTCCTAGGCATGATATAAACAGAATAGAATACAGGTATATGACTAAGTGAGTTAGTATTGATGATAATCCTATTTTGAATTCTTCAAATGATGGTTTTCAATGTGAACTAATGATAGTAATATTTAAACTCCCATAACTTTATGGAAATGGAAATGAAATTTCCTAAATTGAAAAAGAAGTATTTCTATCAACTCATTGAAGATGGTCTCATAGACGATGTACTTACGATGCAATATGTATGTATTACTGAATATTAGAAGCATCAAAATAATGTATTCATGACATACCAAAACAGATGTTTTTCGGGTGATATTTATAAACACATATTCGCAGTTCCATAAGAAATCAATATAAGTGGTCTGTCTTTTTCGCATTTTTGAAATGATGTCTGCCTTCAATAATAGTAATAATAATAATTGATTTTATTGACAAAATGTAGTACAAGGTATTAATAAATCAGACAATTCTTAAATATCTCGTACATTTTCAAATGAATATTACTGGAGTTTTATCCCAACACCAAACCGTTATTTTAACACTTCGACACGTGATCATCTTCAAGAGGAAGGTTGAACTAAATATTACAATGTTATCCTTATTTATACCATAGATACCTATTCTAGGTACCTGTGCGTCGTAAGTGTCTTAAATTAATTTCACAATATTACCTCATCTGCTAGTCTCAGATTATTTTACAATGTGTTCTCATGTAATAGTCAGGTAAATCTAATGATAAAAATATTATTTTAACAAACTATATATCATACTATTAAGTATTGGTCCACCATCGTTATTCATAATATTATCATGTTTACTTATTTCTACATTCTCATAGGCATCCAGATGCCTGTTGTTGTTAACTTGTCTAACTAATCTTCATGAACTTGTGATGCGCTGTTTGGAACCTTTGATGTAGTAATGAAGTTTACCGGAGCTCAACACCAAACCGTTATTTTGATACCTCGACACGTGTTTCAACCACCAAGGAAGATCAAACTCAGTTTGATCTTCTTCTTGAAGATGATCACTTGGTGATAGAAATACGTGTCGGTGTGTCAAAATAACGGTTTGGTGTTGAGGAAAAAACTCCAGTAATAATCTTAATGATTTTTCTGTACTTCCATATTTGAGGTATGCTAAGTGTTTCTTATATCTCTACATAACAGTACAACAGCTTTGTATGATTTTGAAATTCGAGAGTAGAGAGGACATCATTCCACCAAGGACTTCAATAATCAGAACAACCATCTTGACAGAGTGATCTGAATAGTGTCTGTGGAGTTCGAAGAGAAAATCTAGATATTTTATCTGTTTTTCCTCCTCTTTTCTAACGATATTCGTCTCGCCAGGAGCTGAAAACTCCACGACAAATATCGTATTGCTCTGGTGGTCGAGAAGGACTACATCAGAGGCCTTATTAGCTTGTATGAGCCTGAGGGTGGGGAACGAATAGTTCCAATAAATTCGGCACTTCTCGTTCCCCAAAACGGATTCAATATCCCCCGGAGCGTAGGGCAACACCGGTGTCTCGTCAATACCGTAAGAGTGCCGTAGATGGTAATATAGCACTCTTAGGGCCGCGTTAT
>WOGO01006624.1:0-11653 GCA_015342085.1 Leptinotarsa defecta | reverse complement strand
ACACTGAAACGGTTTTTCCCCAGTATGAATTTTTTAATGTATTCTCAAATAACTTTTGCGAAAGAATGATTTAGAGCAGATTTTACACTGAAACGGTTTCTCGCCAGTATGAATTTTTTCGTGTTCTTTCAAATGACTGCATTGACGGAATGATTTAGAGCAGATTTTACACTGAAACAGTTTTTCGCCAGTATGAATTTTTTCATGTATTTTCAAATAACTTTTGCGAAAGAATGATTTAGAGCAGATTTTACACTGAAAAGGTTTTTCGCCAGTATGAATTTTTTCATGTCTTTTTAAATAACCACAGTGATTAAATGATTTAGAACAGATTTTACACTGAAACGGTTTTTCGCCTGTATGAATTTTTTCATGTCTTTTCAAATCGCTACTTCCAATGAATGATTTGGGGCAGATGTTACACTGAAAAGGTTTGTCGCCAGTATGAATTTTTTCATGTGTTTTCAAGTTTCCACAGTGATTGAATGATTTGGAGCAGAATCTACACTGAAACGGCTTTTCCCCTGTATGAATTTTTTCGTGTCTTTTCAAACTGCTACTTCCAATGAATGATTTAGAGCAGATGTTACACTGAAACGGTTTTTCGCCAGTATGAATTTTTTCATGCAATTTCAAATTATATTTTTGAATAAAAGATTTGGAGCAGATTTTACACTGAAAAGGTTTCTCGCCAGTATGAATGTTTTCATGTTTTTTCAAATCACCTCCATGAATGAATGATCTAGAGCAGATTTTACAGTGAAACGGTTTGTCGCCAGTATGAAGTTTTTCATGTCTTTTCAAATGACTGCATTGACGGAATAATTTTGAGCAGATTTTACACTGAAACGGTTTTTCACCTGTATGAATTTTTTCGTGAGTTTTCAAATAATCACACCGAAAGAATGATTTGGAGCAGATTTTACACTGAAACAGTTTTTCCTCAGTATGAATTGTTTCATGTCTTTTCAAATGATCACACCGAAAGAATAATTTGAAGCAAATTTTACACTGAAACGGTTTTTCCTCAATATGAATTTGTTCATGGTTTTTTAAATCACTAGGCCTATTATATGATCTAGAGCAGATTTTACATTGAAATGATTTTTCGCCTGTATTATTATTTTCATGCAATTTCAAGCTACTTTCGCAAATGTTATGATGAAGTGGCATCTTCCCTGTATACGTATTTTTAACAGATTCCACATCAGTACTTTCATTCAAATTATTTGACCAGTCTTTGTTTTCTTCATGAATTCTACTCTCTCTGCTTGAATTCGAATAATGTCCAGAAGTAAGTATTTCAGTAATTTCCTCCGTTTCACATGATATTTTGTGTTGAACAAAATGAACACTTTCATTTGACATATTTTCATTATTAATTATATCCTCTTCCTTTCCAAAAATTGTTTCTTCTTGGGTTCTAAAACGAGAGCTTCCAAGATCTGTAAAAAATAATTTTATGAAGAGATAATAGCAACTTATTTCAGTACATAGACACATAATTGATAGGTCACAAGAAACGTGTAATTTTTAAATCAAAATGTTCATGAAAAATATGATTTTTTAGTTGAAATGCCTAAGAATTCAACATTACCAAGGATTTTCACCAGTATCGATTATAAGCCGCTTCCCAAACCTTTCATATATGACATCCCTCTGAGTACACAAAAACAGAATAAACTATACTTTTAAATTTCATCAACATGTTTATTCAACAATCTATCGAACTGTCACCTGATGATGTCAACTTGGCTAATGAAATGCACGTCGAGAGACATCATTATATTTCTGGTATGGAAAAAATGTTTTCAATGGATTCATTTCACGCTAGAGGTTCCAAATTTTACTTATAACATTATGTCCGTTGTGAAATTGTTCACATGGTATTTAATCTTGACTTAGACTACTTAGAGAAATGAGCAACCGTTCATTAAAATTTGTTATTGTCAACCTACTACTTCAATGCAAGGTAATTGGCTTATATAGTAAATGATGCTGGTATATGAAGTACACGATTCTCTATACAAACAATGAAAATAAAATAGTGCAACAATACTACTATTACTCAAACTGGTAGTACAAGTCGATTTCCAATCTATTATCTCTATTTAAAAACTGTAGAAATCTAACCATATAAGAAAATCTACCATAGTTTGTTCTGTGAAAACTAATGGAAAATAAATTATTATGCCTTTATTTGAGACAGCAAAGATGCGTATCATACAATACCATTTAATATTTTATAAAAGAGAGAAATATCACACATTATCCTTCTTTTACCCAGTGTAAGCAGCTTTATTCGATGGAGAATACAACTATTCTCATGAGCAGCAATGAGATTTGGGTTAAACCTATAATCACTATATCTCAAGAATTTATTTTGTACTTTCTCAAGTGATAACTTATCAAAGTTATAATGTGGTTACCAAATAATTGAATCATATTCAAATTGTGATCTGACCAACCCCTTTACACAACCTAGAAAACTGGAAGTTACTGTTCCTATAGTACGTGAGCATACTTTGGCTCCAAATCAAATTGTCTAAAAGAACAATTCGTTCAGGCCAGTCTTTCATTACCTACACTGTAGGTTAATGGACTGACACCTATCAGAAAACCACTACTCCCCTGGCTAATACCACGAAGGTCTTCAAGTATATCCACGTACTATAGGAGCATTTTTTGTCCTTATACGAGAACTTGGGCCATGTGGATACAACCTATTTTGAGAAATGACACCAGGAAAGGAATTCAATATTTAATTATCGAAAATCAACAACTTCTTGTTGATGTAGGACACTACCTTGTACTGACAAGTGGCAAAATAACTCGTCTGCAAGTGTGTTCCAATAAGTGAAAATTGATTCCAGCAGTCATATCGCCAACAGCATATGCAGGAACTACTTCTGTGAAGAATACAGCACTGCCACCTGTTGGATATAATCCAACACCCTTAGTGGTATTTGCCAAGGGAGTAATTGTTTTCTGATAGGTGTCGGTCCAAACATTTTTGTATAGGTAAGGAAAGACTGACCCAAACAAATTATTCTGTTAGATAAAACGATTAATTATATATTCACATTAGAGACGATCAATAATTTTATACAGTGCCAGAAACAGTATAATTTTACACAGATGGAATTCCATCATGACCTAATGATTTTATTCAATATTCATATTTCAATAATCTATCGACGATTTCTATGATGATCATTTGGAAGAATCAATATACTGCTTCTTACCATTTTTTTTGGACTTGTGCCGAAGGAAATATAGCCATTTGAAATTGTGGTGTTGTTCACAAGTGAACTTTTTTGGGTTTTGAAAACTGAAAAGGATTATTTTACGAATCGTCAACCATTTGAAGAAAGCTGAGTATAAATATTTCATTTCTTTCATTTCATTCATTTTAATGGCACCCATCAACATTTTTGGTTCTTTCTTCTCAAACTATTAGTAAAATAAATGTGTTACCTGAAGCAAGTGGTTTCAAATCCACAGTCATATATTCCTCTTGCATAGTATTAGACCCATTCTGGCATTGGCAACAGAATTTCCAATGATCAGAGCTGAAGAAATCAGTTGGACCAAGTAAACCTCCACATACCTCACAGTGTGAGGCTTCTTTCACTTCTTCCAAGTACCTTTCATATTTCAGATCATGATCAACAACTTCAATGAGATCTTCCCTTTTGACTTGTTTTGGCTCTAATTCATATTTTATAATCCTTTGGACTGCATTACATTCCTCCTCCTCTTCCTCCTCTTTAATTAATCTTCCACAATTATCAGTAGTCATTTTCTAGTTCAATTTTCAAGAAAGATGGCGGGACAACGTGGATTTGTTTGTTACTACTTATCTTTGGGTCACTTTCCTCACAATCTGAAGAATTAAATTCAACTGTATCCTTGTGCTAATACGGTAAATGAAAAGTAAACACGGTGAACACAATGTACTTTCCAATTGATTCTGAAATGTATTATACGCCTCCAAAATGTCTAACAACCCATCTCATACGTTACGGGCCGCCTCGCACACGTATCTTATATGAAACAGTGTTACCAAAACGGAATCGACAAAATACTCACTAGGAGAAAAACACTAGGCATTTCTCCAAATAAAAGAAGTGTAATGAGCCTTCAAAAATTGTCGATACAACTCACACTTGTTCGGTGGTATTGAAGTTGCATCAAAAGTATACACTTTTTTGCTGAAACTTTCATTCAGTAGTCTTGTAGCTGTTGATAAATATCTGATATCGTCCATCATCCACTGTCTTCACATTTTTTGGCATTATTCATCTGGCAAGTGAACCCTTCATTAATACTAAACAACAGATGTAACTCATGCTCTGTTAAATCTTGGTCATCAAGAGGTGCAAAAGCCTATTTGAATTCAAAACTGTCTTCCAGCAAAGTAAATGGCCTTCTTTTTCCTTTATTAAAGAAAGCAGAACTAAAATCACACCCAGAGAAAGCATGAAAACCGATAAAACTTTTGGCTAATGATTCACCTAGTTGTTTATACATTTCTATAATTTTAACATATCTTTCATTGTTCCCAGTTCCTATCCGCATCCAAACATGAGAAGCAGGATTCTTAAATTGAGCCATATTACCAATCATTAAGAAAGAAAGTAATTTATTCATTCATAGACCAACTACATGGTATCGAACATATCAATTTATACTTTTTCGACAATATATACAATTTTATAAGAATGACAATTTCGGAAATTCAGATTAATCGGT
This sequence comes from Leptinotarsa defecta, assembly GCA_015342085.1. Taxonomy (NCBI): domain Eukaryota; kingdom Metazoa; phylum Arthropoda; class Insecta; order Coleoptera; family Chrysomelidae; genus Leptinotarsa; species Leptinotarsa defecta. The sequence goes on along the minus strand of WOGO01006624.1, from coordinate 6,898 downwards.
CGATTACTTAAAAATGATACTGTTCCGTCACTGGACAAATGTTAGATTAAAAAGTCAATCAGAGTTTTTTTGAGCTTCTTCTTCTTCAATTCTTTTATGAAATCTGCCGGTCGTCGTAATTGGTCAGGCCAGAAATTATATACTCGATTAACGATTTCATTGTATCTTCTTAATAGTAACGCTTTGTAATTTTACGGCATTTTCCCTATAACATCCGTATCTAGCTGAAGACTCTCTAAAATACTTTTTTGAAATGTTTTTTTTTTCTGAAGAACATGATGTTTCTTTTCTATACCTGAATTGTCTCTGCTTTTTATTCCAAAAAAAAACAAATCATTTTAAGTTTATTAAAGTATTGGGGTCAAAAGTCTGAATGTTTGGTGGATTTTCTACAGAACTTTCACATGATACTTCTTTCAACGGTACGTCTTCATCTGCCTCGGTAACACTTTTTATGAATGTGTCAAAATTTTAATGAAATATTTCGAGACCGTGAAGTTTTTTTTTTTGCCCAAAAAAAATATATACAGGACATATTCCTGGACACATAGAGCATGTCCATTTTATCACAGACCTATTGTAAACTCTAATTCCGATATATAATTTCAAGGATTCAGTATTCTTTTTTTTCCAATCTGCTATTTTGCATTCAATAAACTAGTAATCAATTCAAGAAAATAAATATTTCGAAATTAAATCTCTAATTGGTTAACTCTCCCAAAGTACCTAAACAGTGGGTTGGTTCTGGTAAATGCATGCTGGAAAATAGCTACTTTCCCGGCTAATATCATGCTGGACATTGAATTATATCCGAGACATTTACGGAAGATCTCACAGAAGTTCGTCTTGCAGATGTTTCACGTTTATTCAAGTTGGAATCTTCAGGAGATAATTCATTTTAGACTGAAAAGGTTTCTTCCCAGTATGAAATTATTCATTTTTCAAGGACCTACTTTGAACAGTATGAATTTGTTCACTCAACTTCAAGTTACGTCTCTCAATGAATGATTTGTAGCAGATTTTACACTAAGATGTATTTTTGCTAATAACCATTGTCACGTCTTTTCAAATTATTACAATGAATAATAATAATAGTAATACGTTTATTGGTCCTTAATATGAGCATACAAGAAGCTATAGGGCAAGTCAAGAATACATAAGAATGAATTTAAGCAGATATTACACTGAAAAGTTTTTCGGCAGTATGAATTTTTTCATGTTCTTTCAAATGACTGCATTGACGGAATGATTTTGAGCAGATTTTACACTGAGACGGTTTTTCGCCGGTATGAATTTTTTCATGTTCTTTCAAATGACTGCATTGACGGAATGATTTAGAGCAGATTTTACACTGAAACAGTTTTTCGCCAGTATGAATTTGTTCATGTATTTTCAAGTAACTTTTGCGAAAGAATGATTTAGAGCAGATTTTACACTGAAACGGTTTCTCGCCAGTATGAATTTTTTCATGTCCTTTCAAATAACTTTTGCGAAAGAATGATTTAGTGCAGATTTTACACTGAAACAGTTTCTCACCGGTATGAATTTTTTCATGTTCTTTCAAATGACTGCATTGACGGAATGATTTAAAACAGATTTTACACTGAAAGGGTTTTTCGCCAGTATGAATTTTTTCATGTATTTTCAAGTAACCACTGTGATTAAATGATTTAGAACAGATTTTACACTGAAACAGTTTTTTGCCAGTATGTATTTTTTCATGTGTTTTCAGGTTACCACAGTGATTGAATGATTTGGAGCAGAAGTTACACCGAAACGGTTTTTCCCCTGTATGAATTTTTTCATGTCTTTTCAAACTGCTACTTCCAATTAATGATTTAGAGCAGATGCTACACTGAAAAGATTTCTCGCCAGTATGAATTTTTTCATGTTTTTTCAAATTACCTCCATGAATGAATGATCTAGAGCAGATTTTACAGTGAAACGGTTTGTCGCCAGTATGAATTGTTTCGTGTCTTTTCAAATGATCACACCGAAAGAATAATTTGGAGCAGATTTTACACTGAAACGGTTTTTCCTCAATATGAACTTGTTCATGGTTTTTTAAATCACTAGGCCCAGTATATGATCTAGAGCAGATTTTACATTGAAATGATTTTTCGCCTGTATTAATATTTTCATGCAATTTCAAGCTACTTTCGCAAATTTTATGATGAAGTGGCATCTTCCCTGTATACGTATTTTCAACAGATTCCACATCAGTTCTTTCATTCAAATTGATTGACTGGTCTTCGTTTTCCTCATGAATTCTACTCTCCCTGATTGAATTAGAATAATGTCCAGAACTGAGTATTTCAGTAATTTCCTCCGTTTTACATGATATTTTTTGTTGAACAGAATGAACACTTTCATTTAACATATTTTCATTGATTATCTCCTCTTCCTTTTCAAAAATTGCTTCTTTTTGGGTTCTAAAAAGAGAGCTTCCAAGATCTGTAAAAAATAATTTTATGAAAAGAAAATAATAGCCACTTATTTCAGTACATTGTTACATTTATGATAGGTCATGAGACACATTATTTTTAAATCAATTTTTTTTTATATCGGATTTTTCAGATGAAATGCCTCAAATTTCAACATTACCAAGGATTTTTACCAGTATCGATAATAAATAAGTAATTCTAGAATGACGTAACAACTTACTGAAAGATATCAACAAATTACAAAATAATAATACTGTTCTAAAATTACTTAGGTATGTATAGACTAGTCTAACAGCAATTATAGCACTTTAAAGTATACTTAATACAGTATTCTTAAAGACTTGTAAATAATTAATAAAAATATCCAATCTATTCTCCCAATTTAAAAACTCTAGAAATCTGACCGTAAAAGAAAATCTACCATAGTTTGTTCTGTGAAAACTAATGGAAAATAAATTATTATGCCTTTATTTGGGATGTGCAAGATACAATACCATTTAATATTTTATAAATGAGAGAAATATCACACATAATCCTCCATTTACCCAGTGTAAGCAGCTTTATTCGATGGAGAATACAACTATATTCATGATCAGCAATGAGATTTGGATTAAACCTATAATCACAATATCTCAAGAATTTATTTTGTACTTTCTCGAGTAATAACTTATGAAAGTTATACTGTGGTGACCAAATAATTGAATCATATTCAATTTGTGATCTGACCAACCCCTTCACACATACAATGTAGTTTAATGGACTGACACCTATCAGAAAACCACTACTCCCCTGGCTAATACCACGAAGGGCTTTGGATCAAATCCTACCTACTATGTGGATAAAGAAAGACTGGCCTGAACGAATTGTTCTTTTAGACTTTAAATAATCTGATTCAAAGCCAGTCTTCTAGTATGCCTACGTACTATAGAAGCATTTTTTGTCTTTAAACGAGGATTTGGGCCATGTGGATATGCAGTTAGTTAGTAACTCGACAGTCAGAATGGCAATGACAAATATGCTTGTTGTTCGCTACAACCTATTTTGAGAAATGACACTCTGAGAGGAATTAAATTTTCAATTATTGGAAATCAACAACTTCTTGTTGATGTAGGACACTACCTTGCCTTGACGAGTGGGCAAATAACCCAAAACCGTTCTGCAAGTGTGTTCCAATAACTGAAAATCGATTCCGACAGTTGTATCGCCAACAGCATATGCAGGAATACCTTAAGTGAACAATCCAGCACTGGACATGTGCCGAAGGAAATAGAGCCATTTGAAATTGTGGTGTTGTTCACAAGTGAACTTTTTTGGATTTTGAAAACTGAAAAGGATTATTTTACAAACCGTCAACCATTCGAAGAAAGCAGAGTATAGAAATTTTATTTCTTTCATCGATTGTGAATTCCTAAACTGTTCTGTGGAAATTTCACAGTAAAGTGTTAGTTGAATCATCTCAGTCATTGTAGCTTAGTTCCCCAGATATAATTTTCTATGATTTAGAACCATTTTTTTTTAATTATATATTTTTGGTTCTTTCTTCTCAAACTATTAGTAAAATAAATGTGTTACCTGAAGCAAGTGGTTTCAAATCTACAGTCAAATATTCATCTTGTATAGTATTAGACCCATTCTGGCATTGGCAACAGAATTTCCAATGATCAGAGCTGAAGAAATCGGTTGGACCAAGTAAACCTCCACATACCTCACAATGTGAGGCTTCTTTCACTTCTTCCAAGTACCTCTCATATTTCAAATCATGATCAACAACATCAATGAGATCTTCCCTTTTGACTTGTTTTGGCTCTAATTCATATTTTATAATACTTTGGACTGCATTACATTCCTCCTCCTCCTCTTTAATAAGTCTTCCACAATTATCAGTAGTCATTATATACTTCAATTTTCAAGAAAGATGACCAGACAACGTGGATTTATCACTACTTATCTTTGGGTAACACACAATCTGAAGAATTAAACAAAACTTTATATTGGTAAAGAAAAAGTAAATAATAGAGTACAATAATATTTCTTTCCAATTGAATCTGAAATGTAATACCATAGTATATAATACGATACGATACGCTTCACACACGTATGTCATATCTTATATGAAACAGTGTTACCAAAACGGAATTGTCAAAATACTCACTAGGACCACCGTAAAGATACGGTGCTAGGAAATTTCGATGACATTTTTTATCATTTTCAATATGACATCTATTTCAAGTATTTTCATTATATAATAATCACCAGCTACCCTGGAAACCTAGAAGGATCCTAAGTGGGTCAACTACATGATATTGACATTTCAGGGGTTGAAAAACGTTCTGTGAGCGTATTACTAAAAAAAAAAAATTAAAAGATTGGAGTAACAAAAGTAAGTAGATGTTTGGATAGAACGTACTTATGTATATATAAAAAATACATTCATGTTGAAAGAGAGTTCATTCTAAAATGCAAGGAGAACGTCACTTCTTATAATAAAGAACAAGCAATTCAACTGAAAGGTTAATTACTAATATACAAAATCACATTTATTTTAAGAGAGGTAGATCATAAAGTTTATACCAAAAAATTGATTGCTGGACAATTTCTCCTTCATATTCCAGTTGATTGTACCATTGTATTCCAGATGGTGATTTTAGAAATAATTCGACTGTTTTGACATTTTTTGAGAAAATCATGTAACCAGATAGAATATCTGCACAAAAATTATTATATCAATTGAATTTGGGTCCATTTCGTAAGGTATATCAAAATTATATGAGCATTTTGCATATAAAAAAGTTTGAGTGCGAACCTGACCAAAACCATTTCGCGAGTCCTGCCCTCTTACCGTCACTTCCCAAAATGACGTCTAGATACTTTTCCACATCAAAGGCGGCATGGCCAAGTGTCCATACAGATTGTTACCTATGCTGTGACACAACACTAACATAAATATGACATGACATTGACACATGTTATAATCAAGTTATAATCAAAGTTTCCAACAGCACGACCATTTCTAGTTTGACTAATAATATATAATAAACTGTTCTTCTACTTGAGGGTATCATCAGAGAAGGCGTTTTAGGGGTTGGTACCGGGACAAACTAAAAATAGTAAAAATGGTCTCTCAGTTATATTTAGGAAAGTTATACGTGAGTCTATTCTGAATAACCAGTTCTGTAACTAGAATCGTCCCAGTGATGAACCCGAATCACAGCGGTTCACACATTTATTCAGTATAGGTATATATTAACCTTGGGAGTCATAGAGTGGTGGACACCAATATGTCTTGGCACATTCATGTCGTTGGAATTGCAAAGGTTGCTTCTCAAAAGCTTGGAAAACTGTTCCGAACCAGAGAACTGTACACACCTCAACAACTTTTGATGCTTTATAAAGCTCAGATCGGACCTTCTTTGGAGTAGTGATCTCATGTACGGAACTCTGCATCCAAAAATACCCTGAAGTTGCTGGATTCCATCCAGAAAAGAGCTATCCGCCTGATTGGAGACGCGATCACATGCAACCTTGCTGGTCTGGAACATAGAAGAAAGGTTGAAGATTTGTCTGTCTTCTATAGATACTTTCACGGGAAGTGTTCAAGTGACTTGGCACATTTGATTCCACCAAGAGCAGTACATATCAGAAATACGCGACGGACTGTATAGCTGCTCATCGTTTTGAAGCTCAGCTCAGTACACCTCGAAATTCACTGTTTAATAACTCTTCCATCTGAAGAACTGTGTTTATGTGAAATACACTTTCTGAAAAGGTTTTTCCAAATGGATTTAATCTCCAACGATTCAAATCCAATGTGAATCCCTACTACTTTCACACAGGCGCCGCTCTGAGAGGCCTTAAGAATTTTCTTGTAGTTCTTGTGTCACAGTAGAATAATACAACTAGTAGGCACTCTTATCACGTGATCCGCCCGAGTTGTCGGGGACCTTCAACCGCTCTTAGGATGAGCTACTCATATGGAAGCAAAAGCCATTAACATAGAAAGAGAGAGAGAGAAAGAGATTCTCATCCAACGCGTTCCGTGCGGAAGTATCGAAGGATTTGACGATACCACGGACATCGGATTAGTTATAATAAACGGACGGAAATTGATATTGTGTTTGGTTTATTCGCTGTTATTGTTTTTAGTTTTTGTAGTTGGTTATCAGTGACGGCTTGTGCATTGGAGAACAGGGGAGGATTGAGTCATATAGACTATATACACACAGAAAAGCCCGCCGGAGCCACGAAAATTTTTATGCTGTTGCACACTTTGCTTCATACTAAAGTTAGGGCATGGGCATGACAATGCGTAAAAGGTGCATGAGGAGCTATAGACTTTATTTTAGTTTGTAAACCATTCAAATGGCCGGCCATGACCGCAGCCCCATCATAGGTTTGCGCAATTAACTTTTGCCTAAAATTATAGGTGTCACACGTACGAATTAAAAAATTAAACA